>PVKE010007005.1:0-52189 GCA_004027555.1 Craseonycteris thonglongyai | reverse complement strand
GGATTCTGAGGTGTGCATTGTGTTTGATGTGGTTCTTTTTGCTTTATGCATGAGTCTGTTTTCCCTCTGGGGGTTTGCCTATCAGATGGGCTTCTCTTTATTTTTTCTTTTGGGCTCAGTTGTGGGAGAAGGAGATTTTGGGAGAGGGTTGGGGGAAGCAGACAGCTTCTGTGTCCTGGGGCACTTCAGGTTGCTGTCTGAGCTGTTAGATAGCAGGGTAGTAAAGGTGTGGCCAGGGGTGGGGGCATGTGAGTAGGAGCTAGGGTGGGCCTGAGACACAATAGCAGGTTTCTCTTTCAGCAGGGGGGCTGGTGGTTCTGTGCGGGCGGGGTGCAGGAGCTCAGGTCTTTCTCTTCTCCGCCTGGCTGCCACTCCTTCAATCGTATCTGTAAGCCATGCCCGCAGCGCAGCACTTGGATGGGCTGGGGCTTGGCAGAGGCCCCGGTCGGCTGCGCAGTCCCACGCTCAGGCAATGGCTTCGCAGTCCCACGCTCAGGCAATGACACCGCGGCGACCCGGTCGGCAGCCCAGTTGCATGCGGGCTGCAGCGCCCCAGAGGCCCGGTGGGCAGGATGCCGAAAGCCCAGTTGTGTGCTCGGGAGCAGGCAGCGGTGCCGAAGCGGCCCGGTGGGCGGGGCGCCGAAAGCTCGGGTGTGTGCACGCAGCGATGTGCAGTGGCCCAGTGGGCGGGGCGCCAAGAGCCCTGTTGCGCACTTGCACGCTGGCAGCGGTGCCGCAGCGGCCCGGTGATCAGGGTGCCAAAAGCCCAATTGCGCGCTGGCAAAGCAAACAGCGGTGTCCCGGCGGCCTGGTGGGTGTGGCGCCAAAAGCCCTGTGCTTACAGGCCGTAGCTCGGGTGGCAGCCACTCTATGCTCCCGGCTCTGTTGAGACCGCTGGATTCACTCCAAGCACGTCCAATGCAGCTATGCCCACTCAAGCCCCAGCCCTCACTCCAAGAGCCCTGTCCTCAGAAGGCGCTCCCTCACAGTCAATCTCCTCCGTAAATCAGGGGTGCTGAGCTGTTGTGAGCTGGCGCCCTGCTCTCACCCCGCCCGCTGGGAAGTGCAGCCGCCCTGCTCCACAGTCCCTGTTCCACTTTAGGCTCTGTGATCTGATTAGGGCACTATGTGTTGTCCCTTGAGTTCGGATGTTAAATTGTCCACAGTTTTGTGGGGCTTCCACGCTCCCTAGGTCTCGGCTTCCAGCCCGCCCTCGATCCAGCTCCACTTTGACTGTAGTCCCCCAATCCCCCTTTGTTTTTGCCAGCCCCGGGCCGCGCTCCGAGTCTCTGTCCCCGAACCGTTGCTTCCCTTTCCCTCTCCCGCTCTCCCCTTTTTTCTCTAACCTTTGTGTGTTGTTCTGCATTGTGTGGTTCTCTTAGTTGAGGTTTCTTCTCAGGGTTTCTCCTGTGGATTCCCCTCTGTTCACAAGGCCCTTCCCAGGCAGTTA
Organism: Craseonycteris thonglongyai; assembly: GCA_004027555.1. Taxonomy (NCBI): domain Eukaryota; kingdom Metazoa; phylum Chordata; class Mammalia; order Chiroptera; family Craseonycteridae; genus Craseonycteris; species Craseonycteris thonglongyai. The sequence continues at coordinate 50,739 of PVKE010007005.1, read as the reverse complement.
TCGGCGTTCTCCTCTCATGCCGCCATCTTTGACCCTCCCAGAATAGTTTCTTAATCTAGAATTATTTTTTAAAAAGTAAATTCAGTGGTTTTACATTTGTTTGTGGAAAAATAAAGTCGGATTTTTTAAACTAACAGCTAAAACTGAAGGCTTTACAAGAATTAGCAAAAATATTTATATTCACATTTTGTCAGAGTTAATGAATACTGCACTTTGTTTTTCATATATAGCCACCTTCGTAATCCATCTGCCCTATTAGTATTGCCTTGTTAAAGGTTGGCATAAATTGCTCATCATCACACCTTTCTACTTCTTAATTTAGATAATGCACTTTACAGAAAAACAATGTGTTTGTTCTGTGTATGGAACAATATCTAGATTGTTTTGAAAATAGACCAATACACAGGGTCTGACAATTAAGTTTGTGAACTTGCCACTGTGCTCTGTACAAACAACTCAGTAAGGTTTCATAACCCTTGGTATATCAGTGTCTCACAGCTGTGGTCATGTCGACGTGTAGCAGTATCTTGCTGAGTCGTGCTCATTATTGTTGCATGTTTTTGTGGTCTGTCACAAAAATGTTGAATTAGCGCAGGGGTCTCCAAACTTTTCAGCCCTCGGGCCGCATTAACTATCAAACAGCAGTTTGGGGGCCGACTACACACTCGAGGTCCAAATAAAAAAGAATCAAAACATAGATGTTGTCTTTAATTATTTATTTAATATTATTTTATTCAGATAAAAAGGTCTCCATGGGCCATAGTTTGGAGACGCCTGAATTAGAGCAACAAACAAATATTACATTTCTTGTTAAATGTGGCAAGAGTGGGAGTGAAATCAGGGACATATTAGTCCAAGTTCATGGGGTAATGCCATGAAGAAAATAGCAGCGTACACATGGATAAAACATTTTTCTAAGAGGAGAGAAAGGTTACTGATGAAGAGAGGTCAGGGTGGAATAGATGAAAGCATCTCAAAAATTTGTCAAATTGCGTGTCAAAATCGTCACTGACTGTGAGACGCATAGCAGACCAAGTCAACATTGATAAAGAAACAGTTAGGAAAATTTTCACTGAAAATATTGGCATGAGAAAGATGTGTGCAAAAATGATACTGAACAAGATCACCCATTAACAAAAGCAAAGGAAAGTCCAAGTTTACCAAGACCTTTTGGAGAGGCAAGACAATGTTTTGGGCCATGTTATCACTGGTGATGAAACATGACTGTACCAATATGACCCTGAAACAAAGTGTCAAAGTGCACAATGGAAGTCAGCCAATTTTCCATGACCAAAAAAGTTTCATCAGTTCAAATCAAGAGTCAAAACAATGTTACTAACCTTTTTTTGATATCAGAGGGATTGTTCATTAAGAATTTATGGGGAAGCCGGGATGGCTCAGTGGGTTAAGCGCTCACTTTGCAGCGCCAGGGACCAGGGATCGAATCCCGGCCCCGGCCCGTGCGGAACCATATGCTGAACTGGGAGCTCCCCCAGTTCAGTTCTCTCTCTGTCTCTGTCTCTGTATCTCTCTCTCTGTCAAAAATAAATAAATAAATAAATAAATAAATAAAATATTAAAAAAAAAAAAAAAAGAATTTATACCAGGGGAAGCTGGGATGGCTCAGTGGGTTAAGCGCTCACTTTGCAGCCCTGGGCACTGAGGATCGAATCCCAGCCCCAGCCCGAGTGGACCCATGTGCTGAACTGGGGAGTGCCCCCAGTTCAGTTCTCACCAGGGTGAGACCCCGGCCCAGTTACTGCCCTGTGCAGCCCCACCCACCTGTGAAATGAAACTATGTGGAAAAACCAATGATGTGCAACTATGGAGACTGTTCTGGGCCCTCCCCCTTCTCTCTGTCTCTGTGTCTCTCTCTCTCTATCAAAAATAATAAAAATACATCTTTAAAAAAAAAAAAAGAATTTATAACAACTGGATAGTCAACCAAGTTGAGTATTTGAAAGTGCTAAAAATGCAGCATGAAAAAGTTAGACAAAAACAACTTGAGGGGAAGCCGGGCTGGCTCAGTGGGTTAAGCGCTCACTTTGCAGCGCCGGGGACCAGGGATCGAATCCTGGCCCCGGCCTGTGCGGAACCATGTGCTGAGCTGGGGAGTTCCCCCAGTTCAGTTCTCTCTCTCTCTCTTTCTCTGCCTCTCTCTCTCTCTCTCTCTCTCTCTCTCTCTCTCTCTCTCTCTCTGTCAAAAATAAATAAATAAAATATATTTTAAAAAAAGAATAAACTTAAAAAAAAAAAACCCCGAAAAAACCAACTTGAACTTTCGCCAACAACTCATGGCTCTTGCATCACCACAGTGCATTATCTCACATGGCACTGTCTATGAGAGTTTTTAGCCATTAAACAACTGGTTTGGAACACTTTCCCTACTCACTTGATCTGGCCGCCCGGTTATTTTTTCTTTACCCAAAGATAAAGGAAATATTGAAAGGAAGACATCTGATGACATTCAGGACATCAAGGTAATGCAACCATGGCTCTGATGGCCATTCCAGAAAGAGTTTCAAAATTGCTTAGAAGGGTAGACTAGGTGTTGGTATTGGTTCATAGCTTCCCAAGGGGAGTATAATACTTTGAAGGTGACCATAGTGATGATATTTAACAATGTAGTATGTAGGACTTTTTCTAGGATGAGTTTTCGAACTTGTGGGGCCTCGTAAACGACCTGAATTTGCCACTTTTGAGATTACATTTAAATTGCTTTACTATTAGGAAGAAATGCTAGGCAGAGTCATTTTGGGGATTGTGTTTTAAAAGAAGTGGAGATACACTTAGAATGATTTTTTTATTGTATAGTTATAGTGTTTTTCTTCTAAATGTCTGCAAGACTTGGATGACCCAAGTATGGTTTTAAAAATTAAATAAATTTTACTTCTTTCTACTTTACTTTGGGATCTATGTGATTTCTCTAAATGAAAATTTATTTTTAATATTTATTCATCAATTTTATTTTTTAGACGATTTTATGAAGATGGAGCGATTGTTTTGGGTGAAGAAGCAAATATGCTTGCTGGTATGCTGCTCGGACTCAATGCTATTGATTTCAGGTACTTAATAGAATTAACTATTCAGTTTTAAATTAGTCTACCTTATTATAGTGTCTACTTTGGATTTTTTTCTTTCAAATTTCTAAGAAAAGCACACAGTTGGATAGTGATATTTGATTCACATTCCCTTTCAAATAACATCAGTTTTCTGAATGGATTTGCTCTCAGAAAGGAGCCTGTCACAAACTTAATTCCTGTCACTTAAGGAATTAAATGACAGGCTTGCTCTCTGGTTTAGGTAAAAAGAAAGCTTAGACACATTTCCCCAAATAGAAAAATCGTGTGCTGTGGTAGCACTGAAGGAAGGTTTTGTATCTTATCTCTTAGTATTTTTCAGCTACTGCTATAAATGAAAATAAACACACTAAAAGTAGATTCAAAGACAGAAAGATTTACATTGTATCTCATATGTTTAGATGAAGAAGATTGTGACAGGATATCTTATGTTTCTTCTGTTACATATCTAGAATATAAAAATTATTTTTAATATTTGCTTTATTGTCAATAAGTGGAATTGATTCCAGACTAAGAATAAAAGTACTAAGAGGGGACATTATCAGTTTCTTTTCAGATTTATTAAATCATCTTTTTACATTTCTTTAATTGATCCAAGATTTTATATTATAACAAAGATTTGTCTAGAACAAGAACTGAAGCATAAGAACGAGGTCTGACAATTAATTTTTTGAACTTGCCACTGTGTGCTTATGAGTATGGTTTTATTGAAACATATCCGTTAAAAGTCCAAGAATATTAATAAAACAAGTATAAATTTAAATGATGTATTTGTAAGAGCATTTGGTAGACCATGAAATATTCAAAATTGATGATGGGATTCTTTTTTTTTTTAAGATTTATTTTATTGTTTTTGACAGACACAGAAAGAGAGAAAGGGGGAGGGCCCAGAGCAGTCTCCATGGTTGTATGTCATCAGTTTTCAACATGGTTTTGTTCCACACAGGTGGGCAGGGAACACCCAGGGAAGGAACTGGGCTGGGGGCCTCCCACATGGGAGGCATGCCCCCTTGAGCCAGGGGCTGAACTAGGGGGCGAGAACTGAACTGGAATCCTTCCACATGGGAAGCACACCTCAGTTCAGCATACAGGTTCACATGGGCCAGGGCTGGGATTCAATCCTTGGTCCCCAGGACTGCAAAGCGAGTGTTTAACCCACTGAGCCATCCTGGCTTCCTGGGATTCTGAACATATTAAAACCTTTTTTTAGATTTTTAAAACCTTAAAAGTAAAGGAAAATCTACTTTTAGGTCTTGAATTAAAAAACAACGCTGCCCATTTTCTTTCTTTCTTTCTTTTTTAATTGTGTTGAGAGAAGATGCGAGAGAGAGAGAGAGAGAGAGAGAGAGAGAGAGAGAGAGAGAGAGAGAGAGAGAGAGAGAAGGGAGGAGGGCCCAGAGTAGTCTCTATAGTTGTACTTTATTACTGTGACATGGTTTCAATCCACATAGGTGGATGTAGGCTATGTGGGATTGGAACTGCATAGGGGGCCTACATCATGGGAGGGGAGAACCTTCATCACTGGAATTGGTGGCTTCTAGTTGTACCACAGTTCAGCATATGGGATTGCATGGGCCAAGGCTGAGAATTTAACCCTGGACCTCATAATTGTGAGGCAAGTGCTCGACTGCTGAGCTATCCCAGCATCTGCTGCTAAATTTCACTGAGGTTACCTTTTTCTAGTAAATAGTTTTCTTTTTCAAATATTTATCATTTTATAATTTTCTGTACTTAATAGTTAATAAATTAGTATTAGGTAAATTTGTTTAATTGTTTAGGACGAACATGATAAATGCAATATGAAGGTTATCTTTATGATTCCTCTAAGTGTGTTAACTTTTTACATGCTATGGTGCTGACTCTGTCTGAAACGTTTACAATTTTACTATTTTGTAAAAACGAACAGGGGAAGCCGGGATGACTCAGTGGGTTAAGCGCTCACTTTGCAGCGCCGGGGACCGGGGATCAAATCCCGGCTCCAGCCCGTGCGGAACCATATGCTGAACTGGGAGCTCCCCCAGTTCAGTTCTCTCTCTGTCTCTGTATTTCTCTCTCTCTCTCTCTCTCTCTCTCTCTCTCTCTCTCTCTCTCTCTCTCTCTGTCAAAAATAAATAAATAAAAATATATTTAAAACAAACAAACAAAAAAAACCAAACAAACAACAACAAAAAAAAAACCGAACAAACAAACCATAAACTTGGGCTAAGTTTATAAAATGTTAGCTTATTATAACCCACTGATACTATTTAATCAGCTGAAAGTAAGTATCTTAAAGATACATTAGTAATATTTCAGTAAATGAAGGAAAACCAATATAAAATGTTGTCACTTTGATTCTATCCTTATTCAAGTCAGGAAAAAAAAATACAAAACCTTGATATTAATATATCAAAACAATTATTTATGCAGGCAAACTTCCTCAGGAAACCAGAAGAAAGGAATTCATAGATGCTTTTTTTTCCTTTGAAGCATTAAACTACATCTTTTAAATACTTTTTTTATCTTGCTAGAAGATATACTTTTTCCTTTTAAGAATAATCATCTTAGGGAAAGCCAGGATGGCTCAGCAGGTTAAGAGCTTGCTTTGAAGCCCGGAGGACCGAGGATCGAATCCTGGCTCCGGCCCCACCCACATGCTGAACTGGGGTGTGCCCCCAGTTTAGTTAAAAAACAAAAACAAAAAACAAAACAAAACAAAAAGAAAACGAATAATCATCATAAAAGTAAACGCCTTTGAGAAAAATCTAGCTGGATTTACCATTATATTTTATTCTTTTTTTTTTTTAATTGTTTTTTTGTGTTTTTTTTTGACAGAGAGAGAGATACAGAGACAGAGACAAAGAGAAGGGGGAGGGCCCAGAACAGTCTCCATAGTTGCACATCATCGGTTTTTCCACATAGTTTTATTTCACAGGTGGGCGAGAGGTTGCATAGGGCAGGAACTGGGCTGGGGTCTCATCCTGGTGAGAACCGAACTGGGGGCACTCCCCAGTTCAGCATATGGGTCTGCACAGTCCGGGGCCGGGATTTGATCCTCGGTCCCTGGGGCTGCAAAGTGAGCGCTTAACCCGCTGAGCCATCCCGGCTTCCCCAGATTTACCATTCTATAAAACAAAAATTACTGGATTGGGGAACCAGGTGATTGAGCTTCTTTACTGGGTTTATGAGACTTTCAGTATGACTTTGAGCAAGTCACTTAACCTTTTTCCTTGTTGCTGTGTCCTCAAAAAGCATTGGCTGGAAAATAGAAGATTTTTAGCATTCTTCTTAGGTCTAAGATCCAAGTCCTTTCAGTTAATTTAGAAAGCCCTCATTTCCTAATTATTTAGGTCTTTTCAGAAGTATTTAGTGTTACTTAAGATTTTGTATGTAAATTTGAGCAACAAATCTTCTATTGAAATTTTTGTAGTGACATCTTAAAAAGTGTAAGGAAGACCATGATAATATGAAAGGAATCATGTTTCGCATTTGCATGATACAAAACACTATTAACTTGTACAATCCTTTGGTATAGAAGATAGGCTATCTTTATTGGAGTATTTATTTGTAACAAGTATAGTTTAAATTACAAAAAAGAACTCACCTGCAATTTGATGAAACAAACATCTCTAACAAGAGATTGTTTATAATGCTTTACTTTGATTTAAAAATTTATGTGTTAATATGGAATATTTATTGTCTGTGTCTTAGCTTTTGCCTAAAGGGAGAGGGATTGGATGGCAACTTTCCCGCTGTAATAGACTATACACCATATCTGAAGTTTACCCAAAGGTATTTGGCATTCTGAAATATGTTATTGAAATTTTAATTTATTATTGAATGTTTTGTACAATATATTCATCTGATTAAAATTACTGTTTATAAAACATTGATTTTATTAAAAAATATGAACTCTAGCTGTATTTTTAGTACTTATGTATACTTTTTACATAATTGAATCCCAGCATCGATAAAGTTTTAAAAAGGAGCATGTATTTCTATTGCGATAGCCCTTATAATAAATTTAATAGCTTTATAAATAGTCCATCAAGATTTCAGAACTGTAATTCATTATTAAGACCATTTTCTGTTTTATCTCCATTTAAAGAAAAGAATAATGAACATTTTGTGTAACTCAATTTTCTTTTTGTTTTTATTGTGAATTCATAGTTATTTAGATAAATACAATGAAAAAATAATGCCACTTAAAGTCCATCTTTATAGAAGAGTTATCCTACTACCAGTATTGTGTGGGAATCATGAATTCTCACAGTCTAATCAGCATTGGAAATTAATCAGTTGAAATCTATAGATTTTCTGAAGGTGTGCTCCCATTAATTAACTTTTGAATAGAATGATGATCTCTGTATACTCCTAAAATGTTATGATCAGGCCAGAAGCTGTAAGGGAGAGAGTAATATATGTATATGTGTAATACACACACATACACACACAGAGACACACATAATCAAGATGCATTTATGGAGTCCTAATGTGGGAAAGAAACTTTCCTCAGTGCCAGGGACACACAGATATTGAAAGTATAGGAACTTCATGAACTTCTGAAAAAGAATTCAGCTACTATCCCCAAGATAATCACTACTAGTGTGAGAAGTCACCGTTATTTAAGAGCTAAGAGTGTGAAAATGTTTTGGATAATGAGGAAGGAGGAGAAATAAAGTATTTTTCTACCAAGATTTCTAACTTTTGTAAGTGGATCCCTTAGGAAAAGGGCTAATTCTAGAACATTAGATCTAGAAGAAGAATAAAAAATACAGAAAGAAGATCTTTTGAACATGCATAAATTTATACTGTTTGGAATTTGTTGGATTATAGGATATTTTGTGAAGATAATGAGTAGTTCTAAATAATACTAGTAAAAATAGTAGTAATATTTATTGGATGCTTCTTATATATCAGGCTTTGTTCTAAGTGCTTTACTTCGTTAGATCATTGATCCTCAAAAGCTAGTGAGGTTGGTGCTACTATCCATATTTTACAACTGAGAAAACTGAAACACAGGGAGGTCAAATAACTTGTCCATAGTCACACAGCCAGTCTGCCCAAAGTGGGCAACAAGTCTGAAATTAAATAGCAAGATGACAGCTGAAGATAGAAGTTTTGTTATTTACAGGTAGGTGGAAAGGCTATTTTTAGTGATTTAGGAAATGCTTAAATTAAAATATAAGAATAAATATGAATACTAATTTTTCTCACTTATGCGAGAGCCTATAGTAATTTTAAAAGATGCAATAATGGAATCTTCTCAACTAGTGCCCTCAGATTGAATCTAATTTAGACTTTTTGTCTGAATTTCTATGCATATTCTCCTTTTTTTCATGCACTAATCCAAATGTGTGTATACCTTCCTCTCCTTTATATACTGAGACATTTGTATTATCTTGTTATATAAAGGATACTAAAATGAAATGAGAGATACCAATTCCACCTAGTCATAAATCAGTTAACATTACTGACCATGGAGATTTTCTTTTTAGAAAGATTTATTTAAACTATCATAATTGTCATAAAGCTAAATTGCTACCACCCATATATGCCTGTATTAGATATTTTTAATAAACTATTATGTTCCTAATGTTAAGAAATTTTAAGAGTCTATTCCTCCTCAAATTACTGCTTTTAATACTTTTAGAGAGTAATACACATTCATTGTAGAAAAATTAGAAAATACAGGAAGGTATTTAAAAATGCATAAGTCTTTTATATTATCATTATTATAATTAGATATTGTGCTAAATATTTTAGAGTTTGCTCACCAGTAGCTTACAAATACAGAAGTATTGCTTAAAAATGAAAGTGGAACATATTATTAACTTTATTTCTTTTGTTAAATTTAATCTTCCCAGTTCTGATAGTATCAGCAGTGATGAGGAAGAACTGAGGACGTTGGGAAGCAGTGGTAGTGAAAGCAGCACTCCAGAGAATGTTGGGCCTCCTTTCATTATGGATGAGAATAGTTGGTTCAACAAGTGCAAAAGAGTTAAACAAAAGTATCAACTAACCCAGGAACAGAAGGTATTTATCAGCTTCCAAAAGTCATTTACTTTGGTTCGTTAATTGCCTTTAGATGGTCACTGCCAAAAGATTTTTTAGCTGAATGAAAGTATTTACCCCTTGCTACTTCCTTTCTGTTCTTGAATTGCCCTCCTGTTCATTAAAAACCCAGATACATTTTAAGAATGGCTTTTGTTTGTTAAACATTTTCAAATTTTATGCTTTAATATTCTTCTGTATAGTTTCATTTGTGTTTGAGATTTTAGTTCCTGTTATTAATTTCATGAAAGATTATTTGGTTTGTGAAAAATGCAGTCATTTTTCAGAAAAAAAAGATGTCTTATTCGTTCTTTATTACTCATTTATTTTAGCAGCTCCTGTATGTTAGGCATTGTACTAGGCAAAGTAGAATATATAACAAAAAGGAAAATAAACTTCATTATCTTGAGGAGCTGTAACCTTTTTTACTGTGTTCTTTATTTTGTCTTTTTTTTTTCAAATTATCACTATTTGTAGCTGATCTTCATAAAGAAAGCCTGATGGAATTTGTGATAGATATTATTAGAAAAATAAAAAATACACTGAGAAAAATTCTTACAAAGTAAATTTACAAATATGAATAGATTTCCTATAGAAAGATACTGGTTAGAAAAATATAAAGAAAAGGATCTTATTTATAATAGCTATAAAAATGTACATAATGTATATGAAGAAAATTTTAATAGCCTATTAAAGACATCCCCATGCCAGTAAGTTCAGACTAAGATAGTTTGAAAGACTTTACGTTGTAAAAATCTGGAAGTACTGAGTAGAATATAGTTTTAAAAGAGCTTTATGCAGACCTGCTCTCTCAAAGATTAGGAGCACACTAAGGACCATAAACATAGCAAGACAAAAAACAAAAACAAAAACAAAACCCAAGAGGAAAAAGTCATGAATTAAAGCCACTGCAGCTGCCTGGAATGCGGGTGAAGAGTCAGTCCCTTAACCTAGGTACCTGTGTTTTAATACCAAATGAGGGAACAGTGGCTCGAGGCCCACTATCATTTAAGATGGAAACTGAACCCAGAAGGCAGGAGTGAAATGCCAAATGACAGAGTAAGCACATAAATTGGTAAATAAACCTTGACTACATGAAACAATAGCAACTATATTAATGGCCAATATGGGGTGGCATTAGTGTACTAAAATATATTGAACAACTGGCTTTCTCAGAAGAAATATAGAAGCCCTAATCTGTAGCATTTGCTGATTCTCTGGGGTAAATACTCCCATTGTAGCCAACTTAAAACTACTAGTGTGACATCATTGAATGAGGAATTAAGAAGAGATGCACTATAGCACATCACTATATAGTGGTTCTACCAGAGATACAACAGATGTAAATGACTTTAAGAACAGAGATAACTGGGGAAGCTGGGATGGCTCAACGGGTTAAGCACTCACTTTGCAGCCCCGGAGACCAGGGATCGAATCCCGGCTCCGGCCCATGCGGACCCACATGCTGAACTGGGGTGTGTCCCCAGTTCAGTTCTTGTCGGAGCCTATGTGGGAGCCCCTGGCCCAGTTCCTGCCCTGCGCAGCCCCACACCCACCTGTGGAGTGAAACTATGTGGAAAACTAATGCTGTCAACTATGGAGACTTCTCTGGGCCCTCCCTTTTCTCTCTATCTCTCTCTGTCCGTCTCTCTGTCTGTCAAAAACCAATAAAAATAAATCTTTAAAAAAAAAAAAAGAACAGAGATAATAGTAAATTTGGTAAAAGACTTAGGGAGTGATGAATTTTGAATAGTTATTTCCTTATTTTTATATAATTTACTATATATAATTTAATAGTAGTGTGCTATAACACACCATAGTAATGGTGTGTTATAAAATTTCTGAAATTTAACACTCAGCTCTCAAGAGCTATAGAAGCTGATTGCAGCCCCCCACTGGGAAGAAGAGTGGGACTAAAACTAATAATATTGGCAAAGGTAAATGAGGATGATTAAAGCTAAAGCCATTTGCGGTCTTTGTACTATAGTGAAAGAGTATAGACACAGTTTTAAATGAGCATGCCTGTTTCCAAAGTTGCAATTAAAAGAATATTTAACTTCCAAACTAATAGTAAGAGGAGAAGTAAGAGTAGTAAGTGAGAGAAATTTGAAAGTACATTGCAACACAGAAGTAGGATGATCTGAGAAGGGAACAATCAGAAAACATGAAAGAGCTTTTGGAAAATTAAAAATAAGTTTTTCTGAATTCAAAAATTCACCATGAGCGTTTGGAGGATAAATTAAATGAAGTATTTCAGAAAACAGAGCAAGAGGACAAAGGAGCAGTAAATGAGTAAGAAGATAAGAAACAGAATCAGTTCAAAAGGTCTTGATATATTTGGTATTGCTAATAATGATAGCTAGGAATTGTACATTATTTACAGTGTATTGGCTAGTATTCTGAGAACTTACCTATATTGATTTGTTTATTCATCCCAACTGGGTACACTTATTCTCATTTTATTAGATGATAAAACTACCACACAGAGAGGTTAAATAATTTACCCAAGGGCACATAGCTGATAACTAGAACTGGAATATGACACTAGGCAATCCCTAAGCCTTTGGGCATGACCAAAACATTATAGTGCTTCCTACTAATTTAAGACTAAAATGTTATTACCAATTTTTGAAAACAATAATCACATGCACTCAGCTTTTTAATTGGTCATTCTGTAATTAGGTTTGTATTCTGAAAGTAGGAGGCATGTAGAGTATTTTATCCTTGTTTTAGAACTTAGAAATTAGAATTAGAAATTGTTTTACCTTAAAATACCAAGATTTTATTGAACTTCAGAGAAGAGCTTTAAATAGTGAAAAACAGGCTAAATTTTTGCATTTGATTAATGCCTTTTTTTTTTTTTTACTATTTCATCAGTGAATTTTGAAATTGTTTTCTTATAAGATAGGTAAGAATAACATTTAACCTTCTCAGCATTTATTATCTAGATATTCAAGGGCTGTCCAGAAAGTATCCAGCCATGAAATATGAAAAAAAAAAAAAAAGAAAAGATTTATGGCTGGAATTTTTCCAGACAGCCCTCATACATTAGAATATTGCGGTTACTATATCTTGCTGATCTTTGTTTCCAGGGTTATCTTGAAGAACTCCTACGACTTCGAGAGGCCCAGCTATCTGAATCTGTCTCCCAGAATAAAATACTGCTACAGAGAATTGAAGATTCTGATCTAGCTCATAAATTGGAAAAGGAACAATTAGAATATATAATTGTGGAGCTTCAAGATCAGTTGTAAGTGAGATCCTTTTGGGAAAATTCTGGCAGTATGTGAAAATGAAGTGTCACATTTTGACATAGGATTCAAATGCCAAGAAATCTGATTGCCTGGTACTAAGTTCTTTTTCATTTACTAGTTTTTAAAAGGTGACTTTTGTTTTTATTATAATGAAAATAATCTCTGCTCATTCCAGAAACATTACTAAATATAGGAAGAAAATAAAAATCCCCTTCAGTTGTGCTACCCAGAGTTAACTGCTATAATTTGGTATAAATTCTTCCAAATGCTTATGCATAATTTAAGAAGTAGTTATTAATAGTTAATTATTGATTGCCTGACTGGTTAACTGACTGATCCCAAAAGGATGGTATATAAGACAAGTATACTACTCAAAGGGCAGTTCTGGTACATACTCTGTCACCAGATTGTGCCAGAAGATCAGTAAGCACAGTTTAGTACAGCTACATTTTTCCATAGCAAGACTTCTTTGGACGAAGAAAGCTGTGTATTGATCTCTATTCTGGTATAAACTCCTTAATTGCCACTATTCAAAGTACTTGTACCAATTATATCATTTTGTCAAACTTGATTTTATCAATTAATTGCTTATAGTGCAAATCTCAAATTAATATTTCCTTAATCTTAAAGGGTGGTTTTTAATTTTTAAAATAATTTTAAACTCTCAAGGATGATACAAATTAATTTCTATATGCTTTTTTCTTGATTCACTAATTTTCAACATTTTGCCACATTTGTCATACTTCTCTCCCTTTCCCTGTATATACATACATATTATTTCTTGAACCACCTGTGAGATTGTATATATCATATCTCTTTACTCCTTAATATTTCAATGTGTCTTTACTAAGAACAAAGACATTTCCTTATCTAACGATAATTCAGCTTTCAGTTTAAGTAGTTTAAATCAATACTATACCTTCATCTTATCTATAACTCATATTTCACTTTCATCAATTATCTAAATAATGTCCCTTATTGCAATTTTTTATTTTTCTGGTAAGGGTCCAATTCAGGATCATGTTTTGTGTTTGGTTGTCAGTCTCTTCAGTCATTTTTAACTTAGGTAGTTCTTCAATGTTTGTTTCACATGAAATTGAGAAGTACAGGCTAGTAACTTTATACAGTGTCTCCCAAGTTTAGTTTGTTTGCTTTTCCTTGTGATTACAATGAGCTTATCCATTTGTGACTGAAAAACAGCATACATCGTACGTCCTCAGGATGTCACATTCAGAGGTCCATGAAGTCTGTCGGCCTTTTAGTAGTGATATTGATTGTAATCATTTGGTTAAGGTGTTTTTCTCTTCTATATAGTTACTATTATTTCTTTTGTAATTAACATGTAATTTGGAAGGAGATTAAATAAGTATAAAATGATTTTTTAAGTAAAAAGTTTTATGAGGGAACATAAAAATTTAATGTTTTCTGAGAATTTGCATCTTGATTAAAATAATTATATTCATATATTATTTCCTATTTTTTCTAATGTTTTAAAGAGAGTTTGTTCTATGAGGTTTTACTCAAGGAGCAAATTAACACCTTCCATAGCCCCTCGTTTCTGTAAGAAGGGAGAAAAATATCAAGAGCCAAACAACAGAGATTTCTGGTTATTTCTTTGCAATTAAAAGATTAAGAAGATAATTGTAACTTTTTAATTTATAAAATTTATTGGACTGATACTGGTTAATAACATTATATAAGTTTCAAGTGTACAGTTCTATAATACATCTTCTGTATATTGATTTCTTGGTGTGCTCACCACCCATAGTCTAGTCTACCTCTGTCACCATATAAAGGATGTCCCAAAATTCACGCAAGAAGTAATTTTGATAGAAAACACAGGTTTATGATTAAAAATTGTAAATTTTTATTGCTCAACAATGAAAATGCGTTGTTCTTTTGTGTAGCACTCCATTTTTAATAACCCTGAACTGTCAGCTGTCACACTGTCTTTTTTTTCATTGGCAACACTTTACCGCACAAATGACGCAAAATTCAAATCTTGTGTGAATTTGGGACACCCTTTATTTGACCCTCTTTACTCTTTTATCCTCTTTCTGTCCTGCTTCCCCTGTGGTAACCTTTATACTGTTGTCGTGTCTATGAGTTTGTTTTGTTTGCTTGTTCATTGCTTTCTGTTTTATATTTCACATACAAGTGAAATCATATAGTTCTTGTCCTTTTTCATCTGACTTATTTCACTTGGCATGAAAATTTCAAGGTATCCTTGTCACAAATTGTAGTATTTCATCCTTTCTTATGACTGAGTAGTATTCCATTATATATTTATGTATCACATCTTCTTTATCCAGTCATCCATGAAGGACACTGGTAGTTTTCATGTCTTGGTTTCTGTGATTAATGGCACAACTAACATAGGAGTACATACATCTTTATGAATAATTGTTTTTAGGTTTTTGGGGGGTAGATATTCAGAAGTGGGATTGCTGGGACATGTAGTAGTTCTATTCTTAATTTTTTGAAGACCATCCATACTGTTTTCCATAGTGACTGTACCAATTTTTATTCCCACCTGTAATGTATGAAGGTTCCTTTATCTTCACATCCTCTCCCACACTTGTTATTACTTCTCTTGTTGATAATAACTATCATAACAGGTATGAGATTGTATCTGATTATGGTTTTGATTTGCATTTCCCTTGTAGCTAGTGAAGTTGAGCATCTTTTCGTACATCTATTGGCCATTTATATGTCAAGAAGATAATTTGTCTTTTGCAGATAATCTTGGTAGTTTGTTTGAACCATTTGATGTTAAAAATAATTATGAAATCAGTTTTTATTTAAACAAAGAGATATTTTCATATGACAAATTAAATTTGTCTATTATATTTATTTTACCTTTGATTAGATTTAAAAGAAATAAAGACTCAAACTATTTTTTTTTTAATATTTATTTATTTATTTATTTATTTGAACTGAACTGGGGGCACACCCCAGTTCAGCATGTGGGTCTGCCTGGGCCAGAGCCGGGATTCGATCCATGGTCCTCAGGGCTGCAAAGCGAGCGCTTAACCCGCTGAGCCATCTGGGCTTTCCCTCAAACTATTTTTTTTTTAAGATTTATTTTATTGTTTGAGAGAAGGAGAGAGAGAGAGAAGGGGTGAGGACCCAGAGCAGTCTCCGTAGTTGTACATCATTAGTTGTGACATGGTTTCATCGCACATAGGTGGGTGTGGGGCCAAGCAGGGCAAGAACTGAACTGGGAGCTTCCCACACGAGAGGCATGCTCCAATTCAGCATGTGGGTTTTCATGGGTGGGGCCAGAATTCGTTCTCTGGACCTCACAGTTGCAAGGCAGGTACTCAGTGTGCTGAGCTATCATGGCAACCCTGGCTCAAACTTTTTAGTTTGCAAACGACTGTATGAGTTACAGTTTTATGTATAATAGAAAAGTGTCAATGATCCTCTTGATTTTGCAAAGAAACCTTACAATTGTTTTTAATACCTTTAAGGAGATTTTTAACTAAAACAATATTACCAGAGCAACAAATAAAAAAATTTAGGCCACTGGTCAGAATTAGACTATTTTCTTTCATTTAGAGGTTAAAGATTTACTTTCCCATAGCATGGGAACTAACAATCTCTAGGTAAGTGTAACAAGATTCCTTTACATAAAACCTGTTACAAGAATATTAAACAGAAGAGTAAGAGACATTCCTTTCAGAATGTTCACAATTCACTATGTTATCAGAATCATCTTTACAGTGCAGAATACTCTGGGCACTTTGCAGCTGTAGGGAGAGAGTGGATAATTTCTTTCTTCTTACGTTGCTGAGAGTTTTTTGTTTTGTTTTTTTAACCAACAATTAGGAAGGCCTGCATCAAAGCTGGGCACTGAAGTTCCCTTTCTTAATTCTAATAAGAAAAAAGTGGCCTTGAGAAGATTAAATTTATAAATGTATAAAGGTTTTGAAAAGTCAGAAGAGGAGTATTAAATGGAATATGAGGCCTGTAGTATTTGCTTCTACATTATTGTTGATTATCTTTTTCTTGGTGATGTATGTTTCTTGTCACTTAACTTACTCTTTTTATATATTTCTCAGTGGTTAGATATGTTTTTGAATTACTGTTAAAGTGTGCTTTAATTATGCCTTTGAATACTCATAAAGTCTGAACATTTGTAGTTCTGGTAATAGTACAGGTTAGTGTGATGTAATATAGGAGCATCCTAAAACTTTCTTGAAAATCAGGCTCTTCAGATACTAGCTTTACACTTGTCTATTGTGAGCTCAAACTTAAATTAATAAATGTCTTGGAGCCTTTTTGTTGATTAAAAGGAGATCATATTCACCTTGTGGACTATTATGAGTATTAAATAGTGTCATCTGTAATATAGCTAGCACAAAGAAGGCATTCAAAGATTATTCTTCTTTTTTCAGTTATAGAAACCATAATCTCCTTAATAAATTCACTTGGAAAGATAAATGGTGAATTTAAAATATTTTAGTTTATCATGTTTCAAACAATCTGACAGGAAGTTTGAAGTTACTGTATTATTCCTGAGATCTCACTTTTGAGATCTAGTTTCTAACTGGCAATTGTATTAATATTTATAATCATAGCATATATTTGTGCATACCATGTATGTGAGGGAGATATATGTGGTTACTTACTATTAATAGGTGTCACTTTCAATTATAATCCTTTTCCTCACTAATACTAATTTGAAGTCTTTTACAAGGCATTGGCATGGGTAGATTTGAATGATTAAGTTTATGGTTGATGGAATTTTAAAGAATTATTTTACTGTTTTTTTCAGAAAAGGTGAGAGAGAGATACAGAGAGAGACAGATAAGTGGGGAGGGCCCAGAGCAGTCTCCATAGTTGTACATCATCAGTTTGTTGACAGTTTTACTCCACACAGGTGGATGTAGGGCTACACAGGGCGGAACCAAACTCGGGGCTTCCCTCATGGGAGGCGAGAACCTTCGCTGCCGTCCTGGTGGTTTGCTGTTGTGCATCGCAGATCAGTATGTTGGTTTACATGGGCCAAGATCCGGATTCAATTCCTGGACCTTGCGGTTACAAGACAAACACTCAACTTGTTGACCTATCCCGACGTTCCTGGAGTTTTAAAATATTGAATGACTTTACGTCTCCAAAAATTATGATTGGGAATAATGTTATTACATTGGGAAATATAAATTTTTAATAGATTTTATTATAGATTTTTACTCTCATAGTTTTATTGTAATCTGTAGTATAGTTTGAAATCAGTACACTTTGAATCAACATGGAAGGTTTCTCATAAGATTATAAAATATATCCTGTTCATGGCCTTTTAAAAAATGTATTGGCACATTTATTTATGCTAATTGATGGAAAACCTTTTCATTTTTAATTTTTATTCAGCAAACTTTTAAATGTATACTTTTGTGCTTGAGAATAACTGAAGGTACCGATAAGAATGAGGCATAGTTTCTTTTTACATAGGTCTCATAAGCTAGTGGACAGATTGATGTAATCAATCACATTGTTGTTTAAAGAGGACCATCTGTGGAAGGGGAGCTTTGTCCTCATTCACAGGTTTAGACCTTCCAGTAGATGATCTGCTGTACAAATTATTATTTGTAAAACACTCATTGCAAACCTCTGAAATAGCTTCAGAATCATGTGCGAAAGCTAAACACCTTTTTCATGATTAATAGCAATAAAAATGTGTAATAAGGAATTTTTTCTAGTTAGCTGATAAAATTTTTCTATTTGTGATTTGAAAGCTTATAGGGATAGTATGTTGTATAGGATTTCCTGCTGAAGGGATTGAAGAATCTAAATACTAGAAGTAAAGAATCATGCAATGCTAAAACTAGACCATTGTGTGGTTCAGCAGCCAAGTTGGTGTAGTTCATGGTAAGTAGTGATATTGTGATCTATTAGCCTGCAAACCAAAAGTCAATGATGCTATAGCATCTTAGTTCATAAGGTTTAGGATGAGTGGTATGGACAAGAGCATACAATAATGTCATCATGGCATAATAATGGACAAATTATGACAGTTCTTGGTCATACACACATTTGGCAGGCAACAGTTGTTATTAAAATATGAAAGTATAATTATATGAGTATATGTTACCCTATTATCCATATAAGAACAGAAAAATCAAGAAAATGCGCCCAGAAAAGGAAAAGGGCAGATACCAGCTAGTTAGATAAAACCATGTCTATAGTACAATACTTTCTTGGTGTTTATGGAAACTAGATATTACAACAGGAAAGGGTCTTAATTTTCCTGTAGTCATGGTGTTTGATTAAAACTGCTGGCAGATTCTTCTATAGAGCAGATATCTTCATATGTGGGCCAGGGGCCTTGCAACAGATAGGACCACAACACACTATTTTATTGATAAGAAGTACTCATTAGAATAGAAAAAATATTCACTTTGAGCTTTCTTTTTTAGTATTTTACATCGAGTACTTAAAAATAAGAAGCCTCCCTAAATTGTAATTTATAAATAACAGTGTGATCAATATTGATATATAAATATTGTAATTTTGTTCAGCTATTTCCATTTTTTAGATTCTGAAGCTGTTATTACATTTAAGACTTTTGATTAAGAAATTTTGGGGGATGTAAGAATAGCTCAGCACGTTGACTGCTTGCTTTGCAACCGTGAGGTCCAGGGATCAAATCCTGACACAGCCCATGCAAACCCATATGCTGAATTGGGCCCAACTGGTAAAAGCTGGGTTGGCAGTGAAGGTTCATGCCTCCTATATGGGAGGCTCCCAGTTCAATTCTTGCCCCATGCGGTCCCACATCCACCTGTGGAATGAAACTATGTTACCACTAATGATGTATAACTATGGAGACTGCTCTGGGCCCTTCCCCCTTATCTCTCTCTCACTATCTCTCAAACAATAAAATAAATTTTTAAAAAAATGTTTAAGTGTACACAAAAGAAAGAATTGTGCAATAAACCATTTATTACCCATCACCCAGATTGAGCAGTTATTAATAGTTATCAAGAGTTTGTCCCATTTGCTTTATCTGTCTCTTTTGTTTTTCCTTTTCTTTTTGTTCCTGCACTATTTTGAAGCAAATCATCTTGATTCCTACAAACCATTGTACATCACTTTTTCAGTACATTTCATGCTCACTTGATAAAATTAGGAATAATTATTTTTATCATCTAATGCTCATTCATATCAAATTTTCCCAGTTTGCTAACAAATAATTTTTCTAGTTGATTTTTCCAAATCAGGATTCAAAGTCATACATTACATACATTACATACCGGTAGTTAGTCTCTTAAATCTCTTTAATTTTAGCAGTTTTTCCTACTTTTACCTTTCCTGTCATTGTCTATTCTCAGACTTCCTACAAAATATCCAGCATTTGGATTAGTTCTTTGTGGTTCATTTAATTTGTTCTTCTATACCTGTGCCATCCAATACATTAGCCGTTGGCCACATGTGGCCCTTGAGTACTTGAAATGTGCTGTAAAGTGTAACATCCACACCAGACAGTATGAAATAAAGAATGTAAAATATCTCAATAACTTTATATGAACTACATGTTGAAATGATAACATTTGAGATATATTTGGTTAAATAAGTACATTATTAAAAATAATTTCACCTGCTGTCTAACATGGCTACAAGAAAATTTTAAATTACACGTGTGATTCTTATATTTCTATTGGACAACTGTATCCTCTCTACTCAAAGTGGACTGAATGAATTAGTGTCACCTGAAAGCAGAATCTCAGGCCTCTTCCCAGACCTACTGAATCACAATATGTATTTTTAACAAGATCCTCAGGGGATTAATTGACACATTAAAGTTTGAGAATCACTGCTCTGTGTTGTATATCCTGTAAGTATATCCTCTTAACTCTGCTATAGTGGTTCTTAATCCTGGTTGCATATTTAGAATTACTCAGAGGGCTTTTAAAAAGTATTTTTTGAAACATAAGGATGCATGACTGGCCTTACCATGAGAGATGTTGATTTAATTGGTTTATGATGGGACACGATAGGCCAAGTGGCCAAGTGTGTGTTTAAAAAGTTCCCAAGATGTTTCTGATGTGCCATCAGTATTGAAAACCACTGCGCTAAGGTGATGGGTTAGATTTGCATTTAAGTTTTATGGCAAGAATATTTTACAGGTAGTGCTATGTATTATACTTCATATTGGAAAGCACATTGGTTGTTCCACTTTTAGTGATCTTAAGATTGAACAGTGAAGAGGTGACAGCCTTATTCCTCTTTTGTAAAAGTTCCCATCAACCTTTCATCTAATGGCTTGAACCATGAATGAGCATTGCCTACAGCAATTGATTCATTAAGACTTGTAAAATGATGATTACCTAATTGGAATCCTTCCATGCTTATTGGCTGGAATCATCTATAAAGAAGAAAAGAACTTTGCCTCATCAGTTAGGGCTACTTGGTGGTTACCATTACAGTTCTTACAGGATATCAATACATTTTCAGAACAAGATCAAATGCCCTACTTAGTTATCAAAGCTATTAAATTTTTGTTTTTCTTTCTCTTTTATTTTTGATAATTTTACAAACTTTTTATGTACAGAGGACTCTCCATTAGCTGGAAGTCAAGCAGCTTGTTGCTTGAGGTTTTGCCAGTTGTTTGAGTTCTGGTTAATGGAGAATCTACTTACATTTATATGACATCTATCAATCCCCATGAGTGCTGGTTACCTGAGAGTCTACTGTATAATTTCTTCTATAATTTTGAATCAGCTCATAACAAAATTCACAAACAAGGTGATGATATCAGTATAACAAAGAAATCACTGTAATTCATAGTTGGCTTTTCCTGGGAGTTAATGTTTTTCATCACTTAAAAAAAACAAGCCGAATGCCTAAAACAATAAAACAGGCAAATACTGCAGGCCACCAGTAGATGGTGATCTCTCACTTTACATACTACTCTTACCAGGCTGTCCCTCTGGTTCAGTTGAACTACAACTTGAAGGTGCTTGGGCATTTTGTCCTGGTCTTCATGGTAAAACTCAACCTCAGCAGCCTCAGCCCTTCTTACACCCTCTTCCATCAATCAGCTTTTCCTTTGTTGTTTGTTAAAGCTGTTGTTGTAAAGTTATAATATTTCTTAATAGGAATTTAATAAATATTTTAAATTGGGTTTTAAGTTTTATCACAATTGTTAGTTTTTCTTAGTATTCTAGTTAGAAAGTAGAATAAATTTTAAGTTGTCGGCCTCTAACCCTGTTCTTCCCATAATGTCAGTTATTTTCTGTGTGCAATTGCAGAACACTGTTTTGTTTCTGTATTACAGTAGAAATACCTGTATTCAATGTGTTTCCATCACTTATATTTATTTATTTTTTTTAGAGATATTGTTTTTGACAGAGAGAGGCAGAGAGAAGAAGGAGGGCCCAGAGCAGTCTCCATAGTTGTGCATCATCAGTTTTTCGACATGATTTTTGTTCCACACAGGTGGGCGGGGGCCTCTCAGGGCAGGAACTGGGCTGGGGGCCTCCCACATGGGAGGCACAACCCCTTGAGTCGGGGTCCAAACCAGGGGCAAGAACCGAAGCGGGGGCCTCCTGCATGGGAAGCACACCCCAGTTCAGCCCACAGGTCTGCACAGGCTGGGGCTGGGACTCAGTCCTAGGACCCGGGGCTGCAAGCAAATGCTTACCCTGCCAAACCATCCCTGCTTCCCCTATTTTTCTTTTTTAATACTCAAATTGTCTCACCTTTGTCTAATTAATTATATTAATCCCAGTGCCCTTCTGACATGATCATTTATTTGTCTTTGATAGTTTTCTTGTTTTCTGGCACAAGATACCCCAGGCTCGTCTTATATATTCCTTGCCCCAGATTTGGAAAGCCATTTCTCTAAGGTCCAGGGTTTATTTTATATTTTATTGTTTGAGAGTAGTTTTGTGTATGTGTGTGTGTGTGTGTGTGTGTGTGTGTGTGTGTGTGTGTGTGTGAGAGAGAGAGAGAGAGAGAGAGAGAGAGAGAGAGAGAGAGAGAGAAAGAGGCAGGGCCCAGAGCAGCCTCCATAATTATTATTAGCTGTGACAAGGTTTCCACTCAGGTAGATGTGGGGCTGCATAGAAACTGAACCAGGGCCCTCCTGGCTATATATATATATATATATACACACACACACACACACACACATACATACACACACACATATACATACACACATACACACACACACATATATATAATCACTAGTCTAGTTTGTTGTGATATTTATGCCCAGAGAAGTGATATTTATTATGATCTTAGCAATGTATTTGCAAATACACAGAGGGATTAGAGAGTATAACAAATACAGGAAACGGCAAGTGTGTGCACTGTGTGTCTACAGATGAGAAAGAACTTTATATGCCATGCTAAGGAGCTTGGTGGTTTCCAATATCAGATCAGATTTCCATTTTAGAAAGATAAACTTTTGACATAATATATTCTAATGTATAAATAAACACTGTTGAGTACCTACATTGAGTACCTACATTGTTCTAGGAACTGTGTTGGTTACTGAGAATTTAGACATGAATAAGATAATCTTGAGCATATCTTAAGTAGACTAAACTGACATCTAAATGATGTGATGAGTGTATATCAGCATGTGTGTCTGTGTGTCTTTGTGTGTGTAGTAATAAAAAGATACATACTTCACAGAATCTAGGTCCAGGGAAATCATTACTAAAAGTTGATATTTGAATAGAGCTTTTTAGGAATTCTCTGGGTAACCAAGGGAAACGAAGGAAAGGTTATACTAGGTAAAGGGAAGAGCACTCATAACACAGAAACACGGGTATAAAACATCATATGAGGATGATCAGTGTAATAAAATATTTGCTAAAATATTAGTAGCAAATAGTTTACCTAGGAACATTGCTAGCTTCTTTGGGCACTATACATCTTTAACTGATCTGTACAGTAGATGAGCCTCTATTTTGAATTAAAATGGCTATAAGATACTCCACATTATTAGAGGAGGCGTAAACATACCCTTCTTGATGGCTCAATTCATGTGCCAAATTCTCACAAACTAAAGTTTAGAAAATGACTTAAGTGAAGAAATTGAATGTGAAATGCTATTTTTAAAATAGGCAATAACAGTATATTTCTACTAAATTTGTTTTTTCTTTAAAAACATTGAGTAAAAAATTTTCTCCTGAGAAGACATAAAGGATTCACAGTGAAGTCTTTGATGTTTATGATCAACACAGAGTTTTATTGTGTTGTGTTGTATTGTAGCTTAGTTAAATGAGCAATAATTAGGTAAGTGAGCAATAATTATATGAAGAATCATTATCAACCTAGAAAAAAATAAAGTGATGGTGTCAAATTACATTCTTATATATAGTGCAAATTATATATTTAGAAAAAATAGCAACTTTTCAGACTTTAGCTCAGTTGCATAGAATAAATTATATTCATTGAATGTTTTTGTCAAGCCAAGGAGGGCTTAATAGGTATTTCTCTTTGGAAAAATAAAATGGCTCTTTGAACCTTAACTGAAAACTGTGCTGTTTGCTTCAAAGCATTTCACAGGAGAGTTGGACTCTCTCTCTCTATATATATATATTTTAAAAGATTTATTTATTGTTTTTGACAGAGAGAGAGAGAGATACAGTCAGAGACAGAGAGAAGGGGGAGGGCCCAGAACAGTCTCCATAGTTGCACATCATTGGTTTTTCCACATAGTTTCATTCCACAGGTGGGTGGGGCTGCACAGGGCAGGAACTGGGCCGGGGGTCTTGCCCCAGTGAGAACTGAACTTGGGGCACTCCCCAGTTCAGCATATGGGTCCGCACGGGCCAGGGCCGGGATTCGATCCTCAGTCCCCGGGGCTGCAAAGTGAGCGCCTAACCCACTGAGCCATCCCGGCTTCCCCAAGGACTCTATATTTTATAGAGAGGTTTTGTTTATAAATTCACAATATTTTGAATTTATGTATATTCATCAAAAACAAGCTCAGCTGAAAAAATTAAGGGTATATTCAAAGAACTCGTGAAATAGTCAACTGATAAATTAATACAGATATTTCTTTTAAGATTTATTTTACTGTTTTTGACAGAGACAGAGAAGAGGAGGGCCCAAAGCAGTCTCTATAGCTGTATGTCATCAGTTTTCAACATGGTTTCATTCCACACAGGTGGGTAGGGGCTGCATAGGGAGGAATCTGGGCTGGGGCTTCCTGCTTGGGGGGCATGCCGCCTCAAGCCAGGGGCCAAACTGGGGAGCAAGAACTGAACTGGGGACTTCCCACATGGGAAGCACACCTCAGTTCAGCATGTGGGTCCATATGGTCCTGGGCTGGGATTCGATCATCGGACCCCATGGCTGCAAATCAAGTGCTTAATCCAATGAGCCATCCTGGCTTCCCCAGATATTTCAAAATACAAAAATATATTTAAAAAACCAAACTTCAGGGATGCCAGGATAGCTCAGTGGTTGAGCATTTGCCTCACAATGGCAAGATCTGGGCTTCAATTCCTGGCCCCAGCCTGGGCAAACCCATATGCTGAGCTGTGGAGCAACTGGTAACCACCAGGATGGCTTGCCGGTGAAGGCTCTTGCCTCCCATGCGGAAGGCTCTGGCTTTGGTTTCTGCCATGTGAAGCTCCATATCCACCTGTGTGGAATGAAATCATGTTGAAAACTGATGACGTACAACTGTGGAGACTGCTCTGCACACCCCCCTTCTCTCTGTCTCTCTCTGTCTCTGTCTCTCTGTCTCTGTCAAAGACAATAAAATAAATCTTAAAAAAAAAGAAATTAGTTGTATTTCTGTATACAAATAACAAACTATCTGAAAAGGAAATTTAAAAAATCCTATTCACAATAGCAATAAGAATAAAATACTTAGGAATAAACTTAACCAAAGAGGTAAAAGATTCACATACTGAAAATTTAAAAACATTAATGAAGGAAATTAAAGAAGACACAGATGAATGGAAAGCCATCCTGTGTTAATGGGTTGGAAGAATTAATGTTGTTAAAATGTCCATATTGCTAAAACTGATATACAGATTCAGTGTAATCCCTGTCAAAATCCCAATGGCATTATTCACAAGTATAGGAAAATCAATCCTAAAATTTATGTGGAACCACAGAAGACCCCAAAAGCCAAAGCAATTTTGAGAAAGAAGAACAAAGCTGGTGGCATCATGTTTCCTGATTTCATAGTATGAATTTGCAATAATCAAATCAGTTTAGTACAGGCATTAAAATAGACATATGAGGGCTGTCCAGAAAAAAAAAAATCAGCCATTGTTACATGGCTCAGTACTTTCTGGAAAGCCCTTGTATACTCATAGATCATTGGAACAGTGATGGATCCCGCCATCTTTTTCTCGAACAGCCTGAATGGGGGGGTGAGGATGGAAAGACAACTCACACACACTGAATGTAGGGAGGTCTGCCAAACATAACTGCAGCAGCTCCAAGTTTATTGAGCATCAGACTTATATGTATACTGTTCTAACAAGGAAGCTTAACCTTGAAACAATATAGTCTAAAGGAAACTATACATGCCAGTTTCTTAGAGTGCAGGAAGAATTTTCTGTGTGCTTGCTCAGACATCACCTACGCACTCAGACATCGCCTACGCACTGTCGGCTGTTTATCTCTTATCAGACACCTGGCTGCAGAAAAACATGTTGATCCCAGACTGTTTATCATCCTCCAAGGAACCATAAGAGAAGGAATTTCCATTGTGCTCTGTCAGATCCAGGTCAAATGGTTGTGGGTGCCTTGCACCCCCAACCTTCCCAGTTCCAGACCCTGACAGTCTCCCACAGAACAGAATAGAGAGCTCAGAAATAAATCCATGCATGTACAGTCAACTGGTCTTTGACAACGGTACCAAGTACACACATGGGGAGAGGATATTCTCTTCAGTAAACGGTGTTGGAAAACTGGATATCCACATACTGAAGATTGAAATTAGACCCTTATCTCATACCATTTACAAAATCAACTAAAAAAAATGGATTAAAGACAAACATAAGACCTGAACCTGTAAAACTACTATAAGAAAACGTAAGGAAATAACTTCTCGACATTGCTCTGAGCAGTGATTTTTTTGGATACGACACTAAAACAGGCAACAAGAACAAAAATAGAAGAGGACTGTATCAAACTAAAAAGATTCAATACTGCAAAGGACCAGTCAATACAGTGAAAAGATGAGCTACAGAATGGGAGAAAATGATTTCCTATCTGTCTGCTAAGGAATTAATATTCAAAATACATAGAGACCTCACAACTCAATAGCAAAAAATAAATAACCCAATTTAAAAAAATGGGCAAAGGACTTGAATAGATACTTCTCTAAAGAAGACATGTATGTAAATAACCAACAGATATATGAAAATACAATCAACTTAACTAATCATCAGGGAAATACAAATCATAATCACAGTAAAATGTCACACCTGTTAATATGTCAGAAAAACAATAGATGACAAGTGGTGAGGATGTGAAAAAAAGGGGATACTTGTACACTGTTGGTGGAAATGTGAGTTAGCACAGCCACTTTGGAAATCAATATGGAGGTTCCTTAAAATACTAAAAATAGAACTATCTTATGATCCCACAATCTCACTTCTGGGTATTTACCTAGAAGAAACAAAATCAGGATCTCAAAGAGATATCCTCACTTGTGTTAATATCAGCATTACACACAGTAACCAAGAGGTGGAAGCAACTTCAGTGTTCATCCACAGATGAATAAAGAAAACGTGATATATACAGTGGAATCTCAGTTAACCAGCTCCCATGGGGATTGGTAGATGCCAGATAAACATAGTTTTCCGTATGCTTGAGAGTTACTATTAAAAATAGACCTAAC
This sequence comes from Craseonycteris thonglongyai, assembly GCA_004027555.1. Classification (NCBI taxonomy): domain Eukaryota; kingdom Metazoa; phylum Chordata; class Mammalia; order Chiroptera; family Craseonycteridae; genus Craseonycteris; species Craseonycteris thonglongyai. The sequence goes on along the minus strand of PVKE010007005.1, from coordinate 23,542 downwards.
TAATACTATACTCCAGTAATTTTCAGTCACCAGTCTGTGGACCATGTCTGGTCCACCAGAAATTTCCTGCTGGTTCGTGAAATAGTTTAAAGCACACTGAAGTAAATTTATTCTCTTATAAATACATCCTGAAAATATGAAAATATTTTATTGACTGGCAGGAAATTTCTGACAGACCCCGTCTGCGGACCGATGGTTGAAAACCACTGCTATAGCCGATATGATACTACCTCACCCCACCCCACTCACCCCACCCCACACTATACACCATTCCATAAACTCTGTATTGCCTTGACAGTAGTATTGAAATACAGTAATTTAAAGCAAATTAAGATGAAGACAAACTTAATGTAACACAGTATTATAAAAACAGCTTTGTGAATGCAGTATGTAATTTTCTTAAATGGCAGTCAATAAGCTTTTCAACTTAATGAACTTCACTAACATAATTTTTTAAACTTCAAGTTACTTAGAAAAAAACATACACACTTAAAACTGTTACAGTAAGAGTAGAGAGTTCATGGGGTTAGACAAGCATCAGGATCATCAGGATCTGATGATGTATTAGGACAGGATCAGGAGAAGTGGATGTGGATGGTTTTGAATCTACATCAGTAGGTGATGCTGTACAGGCAAACTCTTGTGCAGCTTTCTGGAAAAATGAATGAATTCAGCTTGCTTTGAGGTCCTGTGCTTGTCACACAAAGTCAGGTTTTGCGTAACGTGCATCTGCGTAACATGCTGAGATTTTATGTTAAATTTTTTTTTTTCCCCGCCCATTGCTTGAGAATGCTAATTTCTTGAGTTCCGGATAACAAGAGAGTCTACTGTATATATAAAGATCCTGTGTATATATGTACATACAAACATAACAGACGATTGTTCTCCTTAAAAAAGAAGGAAATTCTGCCATTTGCAACATTGATAAGCCTGGAGGACATTATGCTAAGTGAAATAAACAAATGCAAAAAGACAAATATTGTATTGACCTCGCTTATATGTAGAATCTAAAATAGTCAAATTCAAAGAAGCAGAGAATAGAGGGGTTGTTACCAGGGCCTGAGAGAAGGGAAATGGGGATTCAAAGAGATGCAAAGTTTCAGTTATGCAAGATGAATAAATTCTGGAGATCTAATGTACTTGTACAACAATATGACTGTAGTTAACAATACTGTACTGTATATTTGAAATTTTCTAAGGCATAGATATTGTGTTCTCATCACCAAAAAATATTAACTATGGGAAGCAATGAATATGTTAATTAGCTTGGATGTGGAATTATTTCACATTGCATATGTATATGTAATCATTAAGTTGTGTACTAAATGTATACACTTTTTTGTTTTATTTTTAAGATTTTTATTAAAGTATAGATAACATGCAATGTTGTATTAGTTTCAGTTGTACACCATAGTTATTCAACATTTATATACCTGTACAAGTGATCGCCACAATAAGTCCAACAACCATCTGATATACCATGCTGTCCAAATATTGACTTTATTCCCTATGCTGTGTATTACATCCCCATGACTTGTTTTATACCTGAAAATTTGAACCTCTTAATTTTCCCTTCACCTCTCTTTCTCTTTTTAATTTTTCAGATACATTTGACATTCAAAATTGTATTAATTTCAGGTGTATAGCATAGTGGTTAAACATTTATATAATTTAAGAAGTGATCCCCCAGACTAATCTAGTACCTTCCTGGCATTATACATAGTTTTTACCTTATTATTGACTCTATTCCATATGCTTTATGTCACATTCACTGACTATTTGGTAACTGCTAATTTGTACTTTTTTTTTTTTAAGATTTATTTTATTGTTTTTGACAGAGAGAGAGATACAGAGACAGAAACAGAGAGAAGGGGGAGGGCCCAGAACAGTCTCCATAGTTGCACATCATCGGTTTTTCCACATAGTTTCATTCCACAGGTGGGCGGGGCTGCACAGGGCAGGAACTGGGCCGGGGTCTCACCCGGGTGAGAACTGAACTGGGGGCATTCCCCAGTTCATCATGTGGGTCTGCACAGGCCGGGGCCGGGATTCGATCCTCAGTCCCCGGGGCTGCAAAGTGAGCGCCTAACCCACTGAGCCATCCCGGCTTCCCCTAATTTGTACTTCTTAATCCCTTCCCTTTTTCACTTTTCTCCCAAACCCCTTCCCATCTATCACCCCCCAAAATCTAATGCCCATTTGACACCATAGATAGTTATTAAAGTATTATTGAGTACTTACCTATGCTATACCCTACATCTGCATGACTACTTATTGTGTAACAATCAATTTGTTCTTCTTAATTCCTTCCCTTTTTTCACTCACAGCCAACCCCCTCACATCTATCAACCAACAAAACATTTTTTGTATCTATGAGTTGTTCTTTTTGCTTATTTTGTTCTTTAGATTTTACATATAAGCAGAATCACATTGCATCTGTCTTTCTCTGTCTGATAAGCTCCTCTCAGCACAATACCCTCTAGGACTAGCCATGCTGCCACAGATGGCAAGAACCCATTCCCTCCCATGGCCAAGCAATATTCGTTTATATATATGTACCACTTCCTCTTTATCCATTCATTCATCTACGAACACCCAGGCTCCCTCTATGTGTTGGCCATTGTAAACAGTGTTGCTGTGACTATATGGATCCATATGACCCATCAAAGTAGCATTTTGAGTTTCTTCAGATAAGTGCCCAGAGTGGGATTACTGGCTCCTTTGTTGTCTCTTGTTACAGCCTTTGTTTTAAAGCAGGGGTGTCCAATCTTTTGTTTTCCCTGGGCCACATTGGAAGAAGAATAATTGTTTTGGGCCACACATAAAATACACTAACACGAATGATAGCTGGTGAGCTAGAATATAATTGAAAAAAAAAAATCTCAGTGTCTTAAGAAAGTTTGTGAATTTGTAGTGAACCACATTCAAAGCTGTCCTGCATCGAATGGGGCCTGTGGGCCTCAATTGAACAAGCTTGTTTTGAAGTCTATTTTGTCAAAATATTGCTACCCCAGCTTTTTTTTTTTTTTTCTATGAAATATCTTTTTCCCAATCCTTTACTTTCAGTATGTGTGTGTCTTTTGATCTGAAGTGAGTCTGTTATAGGCAACATATGTAAGGGTCTTGTTTTCTTATTCAGCCATCCTGTATTTTTATTGGAGCATTTCATTTATTTACATTTGAAGCAATTGTTGATAGATATATAGTTATTGGATATGTAGTTACTGCTATTTTATTGCATTTTTCACAATCTTCTCTTTTTTTTTTAAGATTTATTTTATTTTTTGAGAGAAGGGGAGAGAGAGACAGAGAAATGGGAGAGGGTGCAGAGCAGTCTCCACAGTTGTATATCATTAGTTTTTTGACATAGTTTCATTCCACACAGGTAGATGTGGGGTCACTTGGAGTGGAACTGAACTGGGGATCTTCCTCATGGGAGGTGAGAACCTTCACCACTATCCTGGTGGTTACCAGTTACACTGTAGTTCAGCCTGTGGGTTTGCATGGGCTGGGGCAAGGAATGGATTCCCAGACCTCATGGTTGCAAGAGAGTACTCAACCTTTTGAGCTATCCTGGTATCCCTTATTTTTGTCATAAAGAAGACCCTCTAAGATTCCTTGTAATATTGGTTTGGTGGTGATTAACTCCTTTAGCTTTTTCTTGTCTGGTAAGCTCTTTATCTGTCCTTTGATTCTAAATGATACCTTTGATGGGTAAAATAATCTCGGTTGTATGTTCTTGCTCTTCTGCATTTTAAAAACTTCCTGCCAATATCCTTCTAGTTTGTAGTGTTTCTGTGAGAAATCACTAACAGTCTTATGGGAGCTCTCTTGTAGGTAATTAACTGGTTTTATCTTTCTGCTTTTAATATTTGTCTTTAACCTTTGGCATTTTAATTTTGATGTGTTTTGGTATGGGCCTCTTTGGATTCATCTTATTTGGGGCTCTCTGTGCTATCTAGCTTGTATGTCTATTTCCTTTGTCAAGTTAGGGAAGTTTCCTATCATTATTTCATCAAGTAGATTTTAATTTCTTGCTCTCTCTCTTCTCCTTCTGGTACCCCTATGTTGTGAATGTTGTCGTGTTTGATGTTGTCCCAGAGGCCTCTTAAACTATCCTTATTTTTTGGATTCTTTTTTGTTTTGCTGTTCTGATTAGATGTTTTCTGCTACCTTATCTTCCAAATCGCTGATTCAAGCCTCTGTTTCATCTAATCTATTGTTGGTTCTCTCTGATATATTCTTCGTTTTAGTTATTGTATTTTTATATTTCTGATTGGTTCTGTTTTGTGTTTTCTACCTCCATTTTTATGTTCCCTATCTCTTTGTTGTTGTCCCCCCTGAGATCATTGAGCATCCTTAAGACCAATGTTTTGAACTCTGCATCTGGTAGAATGCTTGTTTCCATTTAGTTAAGTTCTTTTTCTGGAGCTTTGGTCTGTTCTTTTATCTAAGAAATATTTCTTTGCTTTCCCATTATGGCTGCCTTCCTGCATTTGTTTCTATATGTTAGAATGGACTGCTATGCCTCCCAGTCTTAGTAGAGAGCCTATGTAGTACAAGTCCTATGGAGTGCAGTGGTACAGTCTCTCTGGTCACCAGAGCCAGATGCTCCAGGTGTGTCACTTACATGGATTGTGTGTGCCCTCCTGCTGTGGTTGAGCCTTACTTGCTATTTTCACATCAATTGGAGTGATTGATCCTCAGGCTGATTAGTTGTGAGAACTGACTGCAACTAGAGTGGAGGAGCTGTTGTGCAGGAGCTGACCATACAGAGCAGGATTAAGTTTGGCAGGGCTCTGGTGCCTGCCCAATGTGCCCTTTCTTTGGGTGTGTCATCCCCAGAGGTGGCTCAGTGATGCTACAGCTGGTTCAAAGCTGGCCTCTGGGTATGGGAAGCCTCTTGGGCAGGGACCTGCTGCAGGCCAAGTTCAGTTGCAGCCTCTGCCCTGCCTGGAGCCACCTGGCATAAACCACAAAGCATTCCACAGGTGGCCACTGCCCATGCTGGGCTTGGAGGTACCTTGAGAGGTCAAGCTGCAAATCGAGGCTGGTTCCTGCTACTGCTGGAATTGGGGCTGCTTGGCCAGAGGTATGAGGTATGCCAAAGCCAGATGCTGCATGTTTGGGCTTTGTGAACCTTTGAGAGATTTTAGGAAAGTCTTCAGCATGACCCAAGACAGGCCATTTGTATGGAAAAGCCACTTGCAGCAGCTTGGTTTTGCCTCAGAACTGGGTGGGGTCTCAGGGAGTCAGCACAGTGGGGTGAAGGAATTGTATTAGCCATGTTGATGGAGTCTCAGATATGGCAGCTGCCTGTGACTGCATGTCAGGAGGAGGGAGGGCTCAACAAAGAAACAGTAACTTCCATCAGCTCCTATGTCTATGAGAAAGCCGCACTGCCATCCTTTACCGACTATTTAGTTCCTTCCCGAGCATCCCTGGCTCCTTTAAAGCTGCAGCACCAGCACTGGAGTTCAGAGTCGGTGAATCTGCCAGTCAGAAAAATCCATGTTTGGGCTCTTTAAGAGGAGCACCTGGGGATATGGCTGCTCTCATCTCATTCAGCCACCATCTCAGCTGGTTTTCACAGCTAGACATTATGGGGCCTTCTCTCCCTGGCCTTGAAATGCTAGGCTGGGGAACTTGGTGTGGGGCTTGGACCCCTTTGTCCTCATGGGGGAGACCTCTGCCAAGATATCCTTCTCAATTTTTAATGGTCACACTTGGGAGTGGGACCAGCCTGTTCTGCATTTCTGTCCTTCCTAGCAATCTCCAGGTGGCTTTTTCTGTATGTCCTTAGTTGTAGGGCTTTTGTTCAGCTAGACTTCAGGCAATTCTCAATGATGGTCATTTTGTAGTTTAATTTTAATTTTGATGTAGTTGTGAGAAGAGGCAAGAACAGCATTTACCTACTCCACCATCTTGACCAGAAATCTAAATATATACAATTTAAAATCATCGATCATATCTCAATAAAATCAGGAGGATAAAAAATTGAATTATGTTTTTGTTTTGTTTTGTTTTGTGTGTGTGTGTGTGTGTGTGTGTGTGTGTGTGTGTGTGGCCAAATTCCTGAATAATTCTTATTGAATGTCTGAAGAGAAATTACGTAGCTCATTAGTAGTTTAGAGGTATATACCATAGGAAATTTCTTAAAACTATCTGTGATAAATATATTATTACATTCTTAGTAAGTTAAACAATTTCCTTTAGTGTATCTTTCTGTAGAATTATTACCTTAAAGAGAGAAGGTTTAATTGACTTGTATTATAGATATGTGACACATAGAATCTATCTCATAAAGAATGATTCAGATTTCAGATTAGTTCAGTAATGTTAGCATTGATTATAATTTTAATTAAAGTTAAATGCTAATTACCACATCCTTTTACTATTAACCGCCACTGACTTTGCACTGTAAAATAATAGTAATTGTTGAATAATTTAAGATGAACCCGTTTTTAAGCTTGGCCAATGAGAAAAATATCCTCATTCTTCATATTAACATCAGTTGGATTACCTTTGAGTAGGTCTTGACATTAAATAGGTATGTTTTATTTGTTCTAAGCTAAGTAATAGGATTCTTTGATGGCAAGCAACCACAACCAACTCTTAAGCACAAAGATTGATATCAGCAATTCATGAAATGGATAGAAAGACTGGAAAATGTAGGCCTGGAAAGAGAGGTAGGCTGAGCTACTTCAGAGGGTTGGGAAGTAGGAATTTTAGGAATGTCAATTTGCTGGTAATCAGCACTTCACTGCTAGAATGAATAAATTATTTTGTCTATCACTTGAAAAAAATCCTGTTTTTTTTCTTTTGTTGACAGTAAACCATGTTTAATAAGTTGTGTAACATTTCTTTTTTTTTTTTTTTTTTTGACAGAGAGAGAGAGAGATACAGAGACAGAGAGAGAAATGAACTGGGGGAACTCCTCAGTTCAGCACATGGGTTCCGCACGGGCCAGGGCCGGGATTCGATCCTGGGTCCCCAGCGCTGCAAAGTGAGCGCTTAACCCACTGAGCCACCCCGACTTCCCCATTGTCTATCACTTGAGATAGACTCTAATCATGATTAAATATTCAGGGATAGGATGTTCACCCTAACTTAATTCACTGGCCAGTCCCCTAGTGTTCTAGATTGGTGAAAGAAGGGGCCTTAGGCAAGGATCTTCCAGGAAACTTTCCTTTTCATAGTGGCAGGGCAAGTGCCAGGATTTACTATTTCCACATTCTTCACAAAAGGTGAAAAACAGACGTGGCATGAATGAAAACTATGTCTATTCAATACACTGAAATCTCTTATTTCCTGTTTCAGAGGACCAGGCAGATTCTCATAGAAAACAATACCCATACAACTTCTAAGCACAAAGGTCTAAAGACAATACCTTACTTGGGCATTAGACAAAAATTCTCCATGGACAAAGGGTGTGTAAAATATTTTATCAAACTTTAGTTCCTATTTCCATTTTAGGTGGCATGAACCTTTTTACTTTCCACAAAGAATATATTCTAAATTGGAAGTTGTTCAATTACTTATCATTAACTGAATTCTACCAGTGTCATTTCCTCATAGATGCACATTTGTCTTTCTTGGATTCTGCTCTGAATATATCCTATAAGCCAGTTATGACATTGGAGTTGAGTTTTCTAGTGACATTTATTAGAGACCTTAGAAAGAGGAAGTATGTGACAGAAAAATCTACTAAGGGAACCTAATATAATGGTAGTTTATTATAATAGATTTTCTCTGGCCCGTAATCCCCATTTCTGCTTTACATGATTTTTCAGTCACTCTTAAAATTTTTCTAATCAATTATTCTTTACTGTTTTCATAAAAAGCAATGTTAAAGTACCTTAATAATTCTTTAAAAAATATTTCATTTCTTTTTTAGTGAAATGAAGTTGTTGGACCTACCCTAAAATAATATCATTTTTTTAAAAAGATTTTATTGCTTGAGAGAAGGTGTGTGTGTGTGTGTGTGTGTGAGAGAGAGAGAAAGAGAGAGAGAGAGAGAGAGAGAGAGAGAGAGAGATAAAGATAAAGGGGGGAGGGCCCAGAGCATTCTTCCTACTTGTACATCATTAGTTGTGACATAGTTTCATTCCACATGTGGATGTGGGGCTGGGCGAAGCAGGAACCGAACTGGGCGCCTCCCACATGGGAAGTAAGAACCTTTGCCACCATCCTGATGGTTACCAGTTGGGCCGCAGTTCACCATATGGGCTTTCATGGGCCAGGACTGGGATTCAATCCCTGGATCTCGTGGTTGCAAGCCAAGCGTTCAACCTGTTGAGCTATCCTGGCATCCCCAAGAATATCTTAATGACACATATTCTCATTGACTTCTGCCTATTTCACTTGTAGTATTCCATCTGAGAGTGAAGCTAGTGTTTACATCAGATAATATTTCTTTGTGCATATAATGGAGCAGATATTTGTAAATGCCACAGATACCCTGTAAAATCAGAAATATTCATATGCAGCCATTCAGAGATATATTTAAAAGGATTATTCCAGTAAAATAATGTTAACAGCCAGAGGTAAAGTGCAGGCTGATTTGCTCTAGTGTAGGATTGTCTTGCTAGCACACCACTGATTCTGCCACCCACAAGACGCGGTTGTCTCTGAAAGTTAGTGGTAGGCACTTATTACTTCCTACTCCTGAGCTGAAGGCTCAGAACCTTGGCATATAATTAAAGTCATCATAGACTTCTACTGGAGAAGGCAGGTTGTCTACATGGTATTTTAAAGTTTTTAGAGAAAGAATAAGACCTTTGCAAACAGAATTATGCTTTTAAACTACCGTAAGCTGTTACTGAACTCAAGGGGCTCATTTTGCCCACATGCTGCAAAGACAGAGATGTGAACAGACTTTTGCAGTAAAGAAAGTAGAGGTTTTATTTAAGGAAATGGTACCAAGCCAGGCTATGCAGGTGAGCTAGCATTCAAAGAGCTGGCCCCCTGTGACATCTGTAGATGACAGATTGTACAGGGCAAAATTACAAGACATTGGGTTAGAGTTTTGGGGTCACATTTGGAGCTGATTGTTTGAAGGTGAAGTAAGAGTAATGAATCATTTCTTCATGTATTGAGGACAGTTCTGAGGTCTTTCCCAGAGTTCTCTGCTCAGTCTCACAAGAAAGGACCCAGGGGATTGGTTCACCTTAGGGCTTAGGAATGGAAACATAACCTAGGTCCAGCTGTTACTGCTATTTAGCCTGCTGGAGGCCCAGACTGCGTGAACATTAGTGAGGTCCAGGCCACTACTCTTTTTTGCTGCCTCAGGGGTTGCTGATTATTGAAGGAAGGGCTAGGTCTCTGAACAGTATATAGAGAGAGGAATATGATTTCTAGATATAGAATTTTAAAACTAAATTTAATCAAAGTTTATAAGGACTCTTGCTTTTATAACTACTAGTTCAAATGTTGAATTAGTCTTGTGACAATGATCAGTTGGTTTGTGAAGTTGAATTTTGGCAAAAAGCTAGTTCTTCTGCAAGTTCTATAAAAGTAAAACCATGGGTTGTTATAATGTTCTATTCTGTAGTTGAAATCTTTCCAGTGAACTATATTATTTAATGCAGTTGTCATTGATTTTATTATTTTCATGAAGATTTAGTAGTAATCATTTCTTCCTAAAACAATTATGAGAACCTCATGGATCTTTAATATTTTTCTGCACTGGTTTTATTTGTAATTCATTTTAATATTTTTATTTGTTTACTGAGTTAAATTACTTTAATACAGTAGATAGATTGGTGAATTTTGAAGCTAGAAAACCATACACATAGAATCTTTACTTTCCTTCATATTTTAACTGGCATCTGATAACCTGTATGTAGCTTTAAGATATTACCATTGTTTTTTAGTTAAGATGTAAAGTGCAGCTTGAGCCCTTTAGTAATATCTCCATGAGAAAGGTCTCAATTTCTCAAGAGATTTGTTGTATCCAGCAGAGAAAGAAGAAAAACACATACTGCAGGAAACAAAACTGTCATAGTTCCAACTAGTCTTCCTATAGTTTTGCTCAGTCTGATAACATAACCATTTTAAAAAGATGAATTTGGGGGGACCTGAATTGATACCATTAGGTTCCTCTGCCATTGCAGAGCAATGAAGACAAAAGCACTCACCATCTTAATATCCACAGGACTGTGTTAAAGAATAATGATTTAAGATCAAGACAAGAGTTAACTGCCCACCTCACCAACCAGTGGCCTTCCCCAGGAGCTCTGGATGTCAATGCTGTTGCCTTGGATACGTTGCTTTACCGAAAACACAATAAACAGTGGTATGAGTAAGTGTAATACTTTTCTTTCCAACTAATTACAAATTTAGTTGTACCAAAACATACAGCTATCCACTTTGGTTTCTCCGTTATGCTTCTTTCTGAATTCATTATTAGCTTTAGAGTGAAAGGATTTACTATTATTTTGGTTTGGTAAGGTTAGATTAAGGCAATGAAGTGTTAATGTTTTGAAGCCAAGTCACCCTGGGGAAGTAAAATATCTGAGAAATTATTATGTAGTATTGTACCAGTTACCTCCTTCTCCTTCAGTTAATCTTCAGCCAGTCCTTCATTTAAGTTCGTGAACTTCTATTATTTAATGAGTCGTCTATTTTTGAAGTCTAGCTTTGGTGTTTGCATTTGCTTTGGGATTAATTTTCCTGCTAGTTAGAAAACATGAAATTCCATATCGTGGAAGGATAGAGAGACATTTACATATCCTTGGCCGGTCTGAAAGAGTTTTGTTTATTTTCAATAAATTTAATTTTTGGAGGCTCTAAAAGGTTTGATCATTCTACTTATGGGCCACAAGCTCCTTTTCATACTTCTTGGTCCCGTTGTTCAGGACTGAGTCATTTGGTCCTAGTTTCTCACTGTTGAGAACTGCAAAATCTCAGGCTGTCTTCTTTTAGGTAAGCTTCATTTTAGAACTTGTAAATTTTATTACCTTTGTTTGGCTTTTAGCCACTTTCCCATCTTGATTATATTTTCAGTGTCTTTATTTTCCTTTCTTTAGCTAATTTTCTGATTATGTTCCCTGCTCTCCCTTCATCCCCTCTGTGCTCTCCCCTTCCTTCTCTCCTTTTCTCCTCCTTCCTCTTCTTCCCTCTCTTCTTCAGTCTCTCCTTCTTTCTGTCTGTGCTCTATAGACCCCTCGTTTTTAAATTTCACTGGTAGAGCTACACACTTCTTTCTGTGCTTCTTAGAATACCTTTTGCTAGGGAATAGTAGTAGCCTGACATTTCTACGAGAAATGTTTTAGCACAGAAACAATTTCTACCTGTTTTATTTTGTGATTTTGTTTTTATCGAAGGCAGAACTCAAAATAAATGTGACCTTTTATTAAAAACTTTGCTAGAGGCTTTATCCCTTTCCTTTTCATTGATTGCTAGAGATAAACAGGAAAATTTGAGCAGATGACTTACAGAATAAATCAATAGAACTCCTCAATGTCTAATAACCCAGTGGTCCCCAATGTTTTTGGTACCAGGGACTGGACTAGGGGGTAGGGAGGAGCATGGTTTCAGGATGATTCAAGTATATTATGTGCCCTTTATTTTTATTATTATTACATTGTAATGTATAATAATAATTCTATAACTCACAATAATGCAGAATCAGTGGGAGCCCTGAGCGTGTTTTCCTGCCACTCGCATCACCATCTCCACTCCACCTCTGACCATCAGGCATCAGAGTCTCACAGCCTAGGTCCCTCCCACACACAGTTCACAGGAGGGTTCGTGCTCCTATGAGAATCTAAGGCCCCTGTTGATCTGACAGAAGGCGGAGCTCAGGTGGTGATGCAAGTGATGGGGAGCAGCTGTAACTACAGATGGAACTTCACTTGCTTGCCCGCCACTCACCTCCTGCTGTGTGGCCCACTTCCTAACAGGCCAGAGACCAGTACTGCTTCAAGGTGTTGACTGAGTCTTTCATGGATTGGGAACAATCCATGCAAAAAATTTTCTTTTAAACCCTTATGGAAGTTATAAATAACTAGAATATATCTTTTTATGCTGGTATATAGTAGTATCTGTCAGTAGCCCATTTAATTAATGGAAGACTATAATTGAAGAATATTTATTTGTATTTCTAATTTATAACTAAAAGATTGAATTTATAGCAATACTTGGTACACGTATCTTGTCTATAGATAACAAGAGACACTCCTGTTTGCAGTATTTTAACTGCAAATAATAGTATCACTTTAAATCCTGACAACTTAGAAGACTAATAACTATGGCTTTTTATTGCAATATCTCCATTATCACTTTAGATAGGAGGTAAATTATTTTAGCCAAGACATGTATATACCCCTGCTTGCCTACACAGCTACCTATTGAGGAACCAATGAGGAGTCTAAGTGGATGATTTACTTGTAGTTTACCTTTGCATGTAATAATAGTGACTGGTTTTTATAAAGTATTATAGAGACAACGAAAGTAACTGAAGTCTCAGAAAAGAAAGCAGTGAAATGCCTGTTCATCTGTTTAGCATGGATCCAGACTTCACGTAATTACTCTATTAGTTTAAAAGGGACACTGTCCCTTCTTAGCGTTATCCTTTAATCTGACCTGACCTCAGATGTTAGTTTTGCTTGTAGATGGCCCTGTTGCCAAACCAATATCCCCAAACTAAATGTACGTACCTAGAGTATAGCAGAGATCACTAGACCTAGAGTTTGTCAGAACTTAAAAGTAATCTCTGCTACTTACTTGCTATGTGACAATGAGTAACACTTCCTCTTACCTTTTGTTTCTGCACATGCAGTACTGTGGATAGTGCCTATTTGAAAAGAATTATAAGGGGCATATGGGGTAATGAATTGCCTAGCACTTTATTTATTTATATTATAGTCTTTTTTGTTTATACTCATATAGCCTTGTATCTTTCATGCTTGGAGAATATACACTCACCCAACATCCCAAGCTCTATTTCCTTAGGAAGTTTGTAAACATTATGCAAAATTAAAATGACCAACTAATCCCCAGTTGTTCTGAATAAGTAATTCTAACATTTTAATGTAAAAATGAAGACTTTGGATTTTTAGAACAGAGTAGTGTTTTATAAACCATGTTAGAAACAAGTCATCTTTTTATCAGGATCAAGTTTTTGTCCTCAAATTTATAATACTTAAGCCAAAGCTCTTGAACTAACCTGGTCACTAATCCCTCTTAATTTTACCAATATCTTAAATAAGTTAAACAAGCATTTATTGAGAACCTACAAATTATGGAAGATGTAGCCAAAACAACTTTAATAAGAAACAATAGCTCTCTTGATAATTTGAGAAAAGAAACTTACTCTATAATCATTTTATTATATTATAATTACTAAAATTTCCTTATAAGAATATGCGATGTCTATAGTTATTTCTTCAGGATCTCTGTAACTTCATTCACTCAGTTAGCTATGAGAAGAAAGAGTACATGTATTTGACTTAATGAATTTTGTGCACTTATTGATGTTTCTTTTAAATAATTTAAAATTTTTTCAATTACAGTTGACATTCAATATTACATCAGTTCCAGGTGTGCAGCATAATGGTTAGACATTTATATAACTTATGAAGTGATCACCCTGATCAGTCTAGTAGTCACCCAGCACCATACATGGTTATTACAGTATTATTAACTATATTCCCTATGCTGTACTTTACACCCCCATGACTGTTTTGTAACTGCCACTTTGTACTTCTTAATCCCTTTGTCTTTTTCACCCATTCTTCCACACCTCTTACTATTTGGCAACCACCAGAATGTTCTCTGTATCGAGTTGTTACTGTTTTGTTTAATTTTTTAGATTCCATATATAAGGGAAATCATATGGTATTTGTCTTTCTTGTCTGACTTACTTCACTAAGCATAATACCCTTTAGGCCCATCTATGTTTTTGTGAATGGCAAGATTTCATCATTTTTGTGGCTGAGTAATATTCCATTCTATATATGTACCACATCTTTATTTATTTGTCTGTTTCTTAAAATGAGCAATTGCATACTTAGCTATGTTGTCACCTACTCATGGAAGGATCCCTTTCACAACAGAAGAGCTTAAATTTATTTCCATTCACTGTACTGTTTATAAAACTTTAAAAGTATAATTTCCAATTTATGTATTGATTATTTAGACCTGATAAGATTATGCTGGATTTTAAATCTTTTATTTCAAACATTGGAGTATCATGTTAAAATTTTTTAAAGCATTATAGGTTTACTGTAAAAACTCAACAATAAAAAGTATATAAAGTACATTTCTTTAACATTCACATATAGCAACTTTTGTTTCACATAAGTTCTATTTTAATATTTCTTTATATGTAAGCTCGTGTGACCTAGACTTTACTTATAAAGTTAGCATATACTGCGCTAACCCAGTCATTCCCATCCCAAAAGATCAGATTTACTGTCATTATATTTATATTTTCTACGTAAGCTTTTTTAGTCTTTCAAATTTATCATTGTTTCCTAATTTAGATATCATTCACAGAATTATTGATAATTATGAGCTTTTGTATGCCCTCCATGATGTGTTTCAGCTAATTTTTCTTTTTTGAGATGAGTGGTCTTCAGTTTATTTAGACTTTAACTTTTCTAGGTACCCATCAATAACACTTCCCAACCACTTTATAAAATTATAAAAGCTGTCCACAATACTATGTTCCACCAACATAAATTCTCTGGGCTATCTGTCAGTCTCACTGTTTTCCAAGAGTTCTCTTTCCCAACACCCTGTGTCTGGTATTCTGGATTCATGCCTCTCAATGTGAGCCACACACTTCTCTTGTTGGGATTTCCCCTTTAATATATGTACTATAATTCCTGTTTTCATAATCTAATCTGTTGTTCTTTACTCCCCAGTTGTGGTAGAATTAATTTATCAGTAGAAATTTTCTAAGAAAGGATACATGGAAAGTAAATTTTTATAATCATGGGAGTCTGGAACTGTCTTTATTCTATCCTCAGATTGATTAATGCTTGGCTACATACAGAACTAGTTCCTAAATGACAGGGCCCATAAAGAAGTCAGCAAAATGGTTGAGAAAGGACTTTCTCTAAGGCAACATAATATGTCAAAATACCAAATATAAAGAGAAGGATCTAGAGTTTTTAGAAGAATGGGTTACATGTGAAAGATCATAATTAGACTGTCATAGGACTTCTCAGGAACAGGAATGAAAGTTGAAGATGATTCTTTAACATTGGGAATAAAACATTTTCCACAGCTAATTTTTCTTAATGACTTCTGAGTGGTATTATAGAATCGATTTGTATGAGTTGTAAGTTCTCCTTCCCATATGTTTCTTTCTAATATTTTTCGGTAGAACTCCCTAAAGCACCGAGGCTCCAAAATCTTTTACAGTTTATAAGTTTTGCATTGACCTGACTCACATACATCCTTTTCTTTCAGGCTCCTTAGCATCCTTCCATTGACTTTAGTAGATTAAGAGTACATAGATATTCTGCTATAGCAAATGCTTATTTTGTTCCTTAAACATATTTCAATGAAAATCAAAGAATAAAACGAATATTATATCTGTTTTCATTCATGTGCCTCTATGTATTTGTATGCATTGTAAGTATATTTGTTTTTATCTTTCTCATGTGGATAATGTCTCCTGTGCATCACACTCTCTGCTGTCCAATTACTACCAGATAATGTAAATTGTTATTGACCTCAATACACATATTCAACAAATAAGTGACGTAGCTACCCATATGATTACTTCTAATCACTAATATGAAGTGTAAGGTTGTAGAAAAATTTACTAATATGTGAATCCAGGTCTGTTGCTCAATTTGCTTTTAATTTGCCTTTATTTGTACTCAATTATGTATACTGAAATATGTATTTGAGTGATTTCAAAATGTTTAAACAGTTATAACATACTGAATGCAGTGGATTTTATTATGTCTCAAATGCTCATGACATATAATTCCTCCAAGTTTAATTGAAATTATATTTAACGATGTAATGACATAAACTATCAACTTTTATGTAGTCATAATACATGACTTCCAGCTTGGGTTCTTAGTTTAAGTTATTACTATTTTAAAAATTCTACTCTGAGAAATAGCAATAGACTGTTAATTGGTTTGATGTGTCTGGTCGGTTACATTGAAATCTTACAGTGTGATGTTGATGAGTCTAGCAGTGACCCTTTAAAGACAGAATTCCCATAGACAAACAATTTTACTTCATGACATGTTTTTTCATGGAGTTGCCAATTGCATTGGAAATCAGGTAAGAATGTGGAAACCCAATCCATTCATTGTCATTAGTGAAAGCAGCTTAACTAGATTTCTCCCAGATGGTGGGTCTGTTGTCAGTTTCAGGCAAGAAAAATATTGTGTGGTACTTTTCTTAATATCTTATGAGTAAGGTGCATAATTTCAATTTGGAATTTTTTTTTTTTATTTCTGCAGAACAACATTTACCAAATTCTAGTCCTATATTCATTGGCATTCGATTAAGCAAAGCCTATAAACTCAAGGATTGTTCACTAAATGTGACAAATTAAAGGGTAGAAAGTTCCCCCACATCACTTTGGATTTGGAAGTGTGATATGCAAAAGGAACTTCAATAGGTCATGCAGAAAGGTCATTCTGTGTTGCCATTATTAAGGCTGCTTTTACATTTCCTCCCTTAAGTGGGTGACAGTTCTTGAGATTACTATAAATGTGTGCTGTCAGTCCTTACAATATTCAATTGAATTCTAAATATTTTTGTTCATTTGTTTGTTTCTGGATATTTTTTGTTTGTAAATATTTCTATATATAATTTTTAAAATTTAATAACATTAATTAACAAGTTTCCTATAATGAAAAGTTAGTGTCAGAAACCTTAAACAATTCCGTTTTAAAAGCATGCCTTCTACCTATTAGACACAAAAATAATCTGGAAGTTTTTACAATTTTCTTCATTAAATTCCTGCATTCCTGTTTTCCTCTATAGCTAAATAAATAAGGTTTTAATGGGCTCACATTTGCAAACAGATGAAGGAAGGAGGTTAATTATCTTGATGGTATATTAACACAAACAGACATTTTATTATCCAACATTTTTTAAGCTTCTAAATGACAGGAATTTATAACACTTTGTTATTATATAATAACCATCTGTAAAAATATTATGGCAATGAAGAATTCTGAAGCGTTTAGGGGACACTAGATCGTTATTAAGTTATGTCAGTTTTGTTTCTGCATTAAGAGTAATCTGTAGATTTTTCTGCTCCTTTGACAACTGATAACAACCAGACATTCCCATTTCTTAATCAGCTGGATAATAAAAACTTGGTGTAAGGATTTAAATTTGACTAAACAATTGTGGGGGTTTTTTTTCCTCATTTTTATTGTATTAAACAGATAGAACTTCCTAAAGGGTTGAGGGAAAAGTATAATGGAGATTATACTGCAGCCATAATAAAGATAGAGTTTAGGGGGAAAACAGGAGAAATTAACCAGAAATTCAATAAATTGAAGAAAACCAGTAAAGAATATGTCAATGAATTATTTTTTGTGAAAAGAAATTCAAGTAATATTTTACCTTTGTTTTACAGAAAAAGTTATCAAAGTCTTGACCAGTTATCAGCTGAAGTTAGCCTTTCTCAGACTTCATTGGATCCAAGTCAGTCACAAGAAGGAGATGGAAAACAAGACACAATAAATTCAGTCAGTGATGGTAAGAGAAAAAAATATATCTGAAAACAACTTTTTCCCGCACTATCTATACTTTGGTTGCAGAGGACTGATGAAGAGTAACAGAGATGTTTCTGTGAAGCATGCTAAGAATTAAGCTGCCATTATGATTAAAAATGGTCTACTGTTGTTTTTTGCTCACATGTTTGTGGCAGATCTTGAAAAATGTCTGTAATTTTTACTTTATTTCCTCATTTCCTGCACTCTTTCCTACTACTTCAATTTTGTATCTCTACCACTTACTGAAATGATTTTTATGAAGATCAATAATCACTGCCGTATTGCTGAAGTCAACCAACCACTCTTTCCATTGGGTTGCATTTTCCTGAACAACATGTTGTCTCCAATTCCATAACTTTTCAGACAACTTTCAATGATTATATATCAGTTTCCAGACTCAATCTATTCATTTTTAAACTTCAGTAGTTTAGTTGGTTCAAATTTCTTTGCTTTCCTACTGCCAGTGTAGGCTGCATCTGTGACTCTAGCTCTTTGAATTGGACAAATGGTGCTGGTATGATTCTGTGCTCATATTTTTTATCTCCCCTTCTTCCCAGTTCTATTCCTGCAGCTGTGTGTGAGAGCTAGAAAGAGACAATTTCTTACCTCAGGGGAACTGCATTCCTCTGTGCCTCCAATGTCTTCCCGGTCTTCCGTATTGCAGTAAATAGCACCACCGTAGGCATTATCCTAGATTCTGCTCTTTCCCCTTACAACTGCAAGTCAGTTTAACAGCAGGTTTGTCAGCTCTCCATACAACACACGCTACATACATTGACTCATCATCTTTCCCATTACTGCAATCCTGGTCTCTTAAAAATGGGATACATTCTGAGAATTGTGTTGTTAGATGATTTTGTCATTGTGTGATCACAAAGTGCGTTTACACAAACCTGTAAATGGTATAGCCTGCCACACACCTAGGCTAGATGGGATAGCCTATTACTCCAGGCTACAAACTTTTACAGCATGTAGAAAACACGAGGTTAAATCAAGGACAAGAGGAAATGATACAATCAAGAGACACAGTAACCATGAAGTGTATGAGGCTCCTGCCAACATAACATGACATATTGTTTTATAGAAAATTTTTTATAAATAGGAAGAGTACACTTTAATCGTAAAAGTACAGTGTAAGAATAGATAAACTATCAATAGTCATTTACTATCATTAGCAGGTATTATTTACTACATTTAATTGCATGTACTATACTTTCATACAACTGGCATTGCAGCAGGTTTACACCAACATCACTACACACGTGAGTGAAGTGTTTTGCTAAGATGTTATGACAGCTATGACATCACTAGGCTATAGGAATTCTTTTTTCAACTCTGTTATTATCTTATGGGACCATCATCATTTTGAAGTCCATCACTGATTGAAACATCCTTATACAGTGAATGACCATTATGACAGTCACCATTAATTCCAGCAGCCCTGTACCTATTGGCAGTGAATCCCAATTCCTTCCCACCCCATCCCTTGGTAGCTAATAATCTTTCTGGATTTATCGATTCTAGATATTCATATAATGAAATCATACAATATGTAGCCTTTTTTGGCAGGCTTGACTTAGCATGATAGTTTCACAGTTCAGTCATGTTGCAGCATGTATCAGTGCTTCATTTTCCTTTACAAAATAATCAATGGATATATCACAATTTATTTATCCATTCATCAGGTTGATGTTTGAATTGTTTCCACTTTGGGGCTGTTATGAATAATGTTACTATAAACATTTATGTACAAATTTATATGAGAACATACAAGGGCTGTCTGGAAACAATCCAGCCATTGTCAGTATAACAAGAATGGATACATGGCTGGATACTTTCCGGACAGCCCTTGCATATTTTTTACTTCTCTTGGGTATATAAGTAGGAATGGAATTGGCTGGATTTGAGGAAGTAGTGAGTTTTTTTTCAAAGTTACTGTACCTTTTTACAGTCCCATTAGTGATGTATGAGGGCTTCAGTTTCTCCATACACTCCCCAACACTTACCTTTTTTATTATAGCCATCATAGTGGGTGTGAAGTACAATTTCATTGTTTTGATTTGCAGTGCCCTAATGAGTAATAATGTTGAGCATTCTTTCGTGTGTTTATTGGCCATTTGTATAACAACTTCAGAGAAATGTCTGTTCAAATCCTTTGACCATTTAAAAATTGCATTGTCTTTTTATGGTTGAATTATAATAGTTCTTTATGTATATTCTGCAGAATAGACCTTATCAGATATATAATTTGTAGATATTTTCTCCCTTTCTGAAGGTGATTTTCCACTTTATTGCTAGTATTCTTTAATTCACAACATTTTTAATTTTGACAAAGTCCTGTTTATCTAGTTTTTCTTTTGGTTGCTCGTCCTTTGTTGTTGTATCTAAAAAAAACCATTGCCTAATCCATGATCATGCCGATTTGCACCTGTTTCCTTTTAAGAGTTTTATAGTTTCAGATTTTACATTTAGGTATTTGATATATTTTGAGTTAATATTTTAAATAGGGTTTGAGCTAAGTATACAACTCCATTTTTTGGCATATGGATATTCATTGACCCTGGACCATTTACTGATTATTCTTTTCCCCCATTCAGCGACCCTAGAGCTCTTGTTGAAATACCGGTATATCATGTGTGGGTTTATTTCTGGATTCTCAGTACTGTTCCATTGGTGTGCATCTCTGCCAGAGCCAACTGTCTTTACTCCAGCACCACAGTGTCTTAATTACTGTAACTTTGTAAGTTTTGAATTCAGAATGCATGAGTCCTACAACTTCCTTCATTTTCAAGATCGTTTTGGCTTTTCAAGGTCCTTTATATTTCAATGTGAATTTTATAATCAACTTGCCATTACTGAAAACAATTGAGAATTAACATTTTGAAGGGGATTTCCTTGAATCTGTAGATCAATTTGGGAAATACAGCAGTACTTTTTAGTTCTCAGTGTACTTTAAAGTGCACTTCTTTACATTTATTCCTGAGTATTTTATTCTGTCAGATGCTATTATAAATGAGTTGTTTTCTTAATTTTCTGATTGTTGACTGCTTCTTTTAAAAGGACTTTATGCATAGATTTTAAAATTTCACTCTTCTCTGTGGATAATAAGGAAAACAAAAGTGAATCATTTGTCAAGAACTTTATGTTCAGAGTTTGTATCTTATGAATTATATTTTGAACCAAAATTGTCAGTGACTGTGTCTTTCCTCACAGAACCATCTTCCAACAGTGAACCATTGCCTCAAACAATACTCCACTGTTGTAGGGACTTCTTTCAAATTGTCAATGAAATCCTGAACATTGTTATGCAGATACTTTGCCTATTTCCCTAATTTATAGTTTCATTTTCTTCATCAGTTAAATCAAATACTTCTGTAAGTTAGACAGATTCTCTTCAAAGGTCACAGAAGTTCCATAATAAATTGACATCTTAAGAGAATCCTTCATGATGCATGAGTCAGTCACACCAATTGCTTGTTGCCTCAAAATTTATTTTTATCTATTCTGAGGAATTTCTTCTGCCTTAAGTTAGTTATATGCTTGGCATGTGATAAGTCATTCTTTGCATATATCACCAAGCTTCTTCTACTTGGAGTATTTTTCTCTTAGAAATTACTTCATAAACACTTCGTGTTGTTTGTAAGAAAGTATGAATTGCAGTAATTCCTGTAAGGCTTCAGTCCCTACTATGTGAGTATGACCAAGGATGTAGCCTCTGAATTCAGATTTGATTTCAAGTCACAATACAAGCATATGATTATAGGACAATTTCCAGGCTCCTTAACATGAACTTTAAAGTCTTCTGTGGCTCTTACCCATTCCTCCTGTCTCATTTCTTGCTTGTGTCTCCTTGTACCTTGAGTGCTTACTCCTCCTCTCCGCGCCTTTGCTCATGCTGGTCTCTGCAGAGCCTCCTCTGGCTTCTGCCTCCGTGTGCGTGTGTGCCCACGAGGGTTCAGTTCAGTGATCACTTTCTCCCTGAAACTTCTCTGATCACCCCTATCCTGTGCCTTCTGATTTGGTTTGGATACTTTTTCCTAAGCCTTCATAATACCCTTTGACTCACCGTTTTCACTGCACTTACTGTTAATTTAGTTTATGTCTCTTTCCACCATATCCTAAATTCCCTGTGGACAAGATGTGTTTTTTAAATGTATGTTTAAATGCCTGGCACATAGAGGATACCCAATAACTCCTAACTTAACATTTATAGCAGTACCTAACCTGAAGACTTGTAGAGTCTAGATTCCATATCATTACATTTAGAACAAAACTGACCTTTATTTCTAGAAAACAAAAATCCTTTTTCTGCTCCTGATGACTAAGTTGTTCCTGCTAGAAACTACCAATCTCCCCGTCTTCAGTGCTAGAAAGTTTTGTTAACCTTTACAAGTTCATCCCCCAGTATCAATAAATTGCTTTAAAAATGTTAACTCAAATTTTCACATATTTTTAACCCATTGTAGTAATTTTACATGTTTATATATATGCGTAGATGTATTAGCAAATGTTGATATCACAACATTCAAGAATACGTGATATTGGTAAAGAAAGAAGTTTTTAATGGTTTTAGGTCCTTATTGGTATTCTTCAAGGGCAATTAAATCTTTATATTTTATCCTAATTTTCAGGTAAAGAAGATACTCCCTCATTACTTGGTCTCTGTGGGTCTCTAACATCAGTGGCAAGTTACAAATCTCTAACAAGCCTAAAATCTAATGACTATCTTGCAAGTCCTACAGCAGAGATGACAAGTCCAGGCCTAACTCCATCCTGAAAATTTTGTGTAAAAGCTGAAAGATTTTGTTGCAAATGTTCTATTTACATAAGTTTGACTGCTGGGAAAACCTTTGGAATTTTATATTGTTCTGGCATATGTCTGGAATTCTGTTGCTTATATTAAGAGTGAATTCGATCCTTTCCATGTAAACTTTAGTGAAAAAACATGATCTTGCCATTTTTTATTTTAATATTCTTATATTTGTTGCTGGGGAAGTTTAAAGTGGATAAGCTTAAAAAAAAAAAAAAAAGAAATTTCAAAGATCCTCTAATCCATTGCAAATTGTACATATTTTTCAGCTGAATTTCATATATTTAAATATGTTAATTACCAGAGACTGAGTTCAAGGTTTATTGCAGAGACTTAAGCTAAGTATTCTTTCACTTTTATGCAATGATTACAATTTCTAAAAATGACTAATTTCATTTTCATTAATCTCTTCTTAGGTTTCAATGTTTAAAAGCCTTGTTTTTAATGTGAGAATGTTCTCAGCTGCAGTTTCACAGTGGCTTACTCAGTTTTTCATTAACAATGAGCATTTCATATCAACATTCCAAGTATCATTTTTAAAATTTCGGGGGAAACCAGGATGGCTCAGTGGGTTAAGCACTCACTTTGCAGCCCCGGGAACCGAGGATCCAATCCTAGCTCTGGCCTGTGTGGACACATATGCTGAACTGGGGTGTGCTTCCCATGTGGGAGTCCCCCAGTTCAGTTCTTGGTCCCCACCCCCCAGTTCAGCCCCTGGCTTGAGGGGGCATGCCTCCCATGTGGGAGGCCCCCAGCCCGATTTCCACCTTGCGAGGCCCCCGCCCACCTGTGAGGGACAAAACCTTGTTGAAACTGATGACATACAACTATGGAGACTGCTCTGGGCCCTCCCCCTTCTCTCTGTCTCTGTCAAAAACAATAAAATAAATCTTTAAAAAAAATTTTGTAGGAATGTGCCTTTAGGTAGTTATTAAATTTGTTAGGGTCATAAGTATTTTACAGTATTTCAGGCCATTCAGGTAAAATGGACAAATTTTTGTTTTCCCAAAATTTTCTTAAA
>PVKE010007004.1:0-52197 GCA_004027555.1 Craseonycteris thonglongyai | reverse complement strand
GGACACACTCAATAGCTTGGTGATTGCCTGAGGGAAGGGGAGGAGAGGGGAGGGAGAGAGGGAGGGGAGGTGGGAGAGGGCACCAGCATTATGGACACACTCAATAGTTTGTTGGTTACCTGGAGAGGGGGGAGAAGTGGGGAGGGAGAGTTGTGGGGGGAGGGGGGAGGTGGGAGTGGGCACCGGATATATGGTGGTGGAGGGGGAGCTGATTCTGGGAGGTGGGCACATAATGCGATGCATGGGTGATGTGATGTGGACTTGTACATCTGGAAACTACCTAATTCTTACCAACCAATGTCACCCCATGAAATTTAACAAAAAAAAAAAAGAAAAAAAAAGAAAAAAAGAAACCAAATTCTTAGTATTCTTACTTTTGTATTAAGTGTAAACATAGTAATACTTTTTAATTACTTTGTTACCTTTTATTTGTACCATTTACTTTATTAAGAAAGGCTTTTAAAGGATTCTAATATTAAGGACTTGAGATTTTAATTTAAATACTTAGAAACACAATTTAACTTCGTGAGCAATGTTTAGATCCTCTAGGCAATATGATTTATTAGAACTATCCATTTAGATTTATTGTACGTATAAGCAGTGTTTGAGTGCTTAGGAAGATGTTTTGTTTTTGTTTTTCTTGTGGGTATTTGAAAGCCCTGTCTTCCTGGATGTTTAAAGTGCTAGAAAGAATCAGATATATTAAATTTGATTTATTTAAAATGTTTAAGACAGTTTGCTTAAATTTTCTTTAAATATTTTGAAGTATTTGGGGGATTTTTAATCTACCAAATGAATAAATAAATTGAATATGGATTCAAGGACAAATATAAGTTAATTTTTAATTTATTCAGAAAATTAATGTTTAAAAAATAAGATTTATAAGTTTGCTTTGAAATCTTATAAAAGCTGGATTTCAAAATTGAAACTCTAAGTAGGATATTAATTTAAAGACAAGTAACTAACTGTAGATATTCTTTTCTTTATACAAAAGCTACCTCCCCCATAACATCAAAAAAGATAATTGACTAAGTTAAGTAAAAAAAAAAGGCAAGTTATAGAAAATAATATGTTATATAATTTTATAAATAAAGAAAACACACACAAAAGAAAACACAAACAACTCTATATAGTATTGTATATAGATTGCCATTTAGATAGCAACTAAGATATTTAAATGGGAACTGAGATGAGAATACAAGGAGACATCAATTTTATGTGGCATTTAATTTATTAAAAGTCTAGAATAATGATAACAAAATTTTAATTTTAATTTTTTAATATTTAATATTAATTTTGTTATTGGTGGCAAGTACATTGACAATTATTACACTATACATTGTATTTTTAATTTTTCTCAATTAAGTTATTTGTAATGTAAAGATTCAAATAGTACATGAAAAACTCAATGGACCAATAAAAAGAGCAAATTGAACATAGACTTGGGCTATTAAAATAAATTATAAAAATAATGGCGGACTAAAATTATTTAAGAAGGTATTTCAATTTAAAATAAATAAGAATGAAAAAAATGAAGTTGGAAGAAGAAAAAGATGAGAGAAGTTTCTGCCGAGATGTCTCACACATTATGACTGATGAACAAACATAGTGACAACTTGAGGTTTGTTGTATTTTTTCAAGTAAACCGGACAAAATAATGTGTATTTGAGGAAAATAGTAACTGGTGATGAAATACGTTCTTTTCAATAAAACCTGGAAATAAATCATAATAATTGCAGTGGCAATGCCAACCTGTAGAAAAGTTTACTTGCCAAAATGTTAGTGAAATGACTGATGATTTATTTCTGTGAAATCAATGACATTACTCAAGAAAAAATCATATTTTTGGGTAAAATACTCATTTATTGTGATGGAGAAATCATGATGCATATGAGAGATTCCTTGTAAGACGAAGCTACGGATTGAAGGGCTGTGGCTGACTTCACTATGATGATGCTCTCACAATGGGCTTGTAAAAGAGCTTTTGAACAAATATTGTATCAATTATCTTAATCACCCACCTCACGCATTAAGAGAGGTTCCAAATGCATTCAGCTGCTTCTAAAACAGAAATCCATCTCCAATGGAGAAAGGTTTTCCTTCGGTAAAGGTAGTAAAAAAAAATGTGCTGCAGGATTTGAAACCAATTCCAGAACCAGATTCCCAAAGTATTTTCATGAATGTCAACATTATTGGAACACTTGCATATGGTATTATGTAAAGAAAAAATAATGGTTGGCTATAAGCCCTGCTGTCTTTTTCTGAGAAATTTGTCTTTCATATTTTCTGTGAATTTTTAAAGACAAATATTTCAGGGGAGTGTATAACATAATGAAGCACATGGACTATGGATTCAACTAGGGGTTAAATTCACATTTTGTCCTTTAAGTAGTGTCTGTGACTCAGTTTATTCATATGTAAAATGGGGATGAGAGGACTTTAGTGGGTTGTGAGGCTTGATAATGACAAGTACTTATTAATAGCACAGTACCTGGTTTGTGGCAGATAATAAGAGGTAGCTATTATGATTATGGTTGTTATTTTGTATGATTAGAAGGCCTGTTGATTTTCTTTCCTTCTTACTAATTTACTTCCATTAGACTTGAGAGATAACATGCATTTCTGTTTTGGTTTTATTACTTCAATGATTGAAGTGAAAGTGAAGTTCCCTGAAAAATCTTACTGTATGATTATTAAATCATTTGCAATAAAGAATTATACTGATAGACCAGTTAGGTCCCAGAATTATATTCCTCACCATTTCTAGAACTTTTTCACATTACTTACTCTAAGCTATTCAGTATGATGATAATAAATACTTCTTTCAGGTAAATTAATGTGTTCACTTTAAAAAATTTTTTCTAATACCACCACCACCACCACCACCACCAAATCTATATTTAGTTTATCTAATTAATTTGGTATAATTATTGGTAATGTGTTTTCTAGAAACTAAAACTATGATATTCCTCAATTTTACTACTCTGAATATAGCAAAGATAAATTATGTTTCATATTATTAAGATATTTAGGGAAAGCTGGGATGGCTCAGCCGGTAAAGTGCTCTCTTTGAAGCCCCGGGGACCGAGGATTGAATCCCGGGCCCATGCGGACCCACATGCTGAACTGGGGTGTGCCCCCAGTTCAGTTCTTGCTGGGACCCATGCGGGAGGCTCCCAGCTCAGTTCCTGCCCTGCGCAACCCTGTGCCCACCTGTGGAGTGAAACTATATGGAAAACTAATGTCAACTATGGAGACTGCTCTGCGCCCGCCCCCTTCTCTCTGTCTCTCTCTGTCTCTGTTTCTCTCTGTCAAAAATCAATAAAATAAATCTTAAAAATAAAAAGATATTTGTGCTTTTAGGTTGGGAGAGGCATTCTCTTTTGGGTTAAATAACTGTGATTTTTAATGCCCACATGATATCACAGTTAAAACATTAAATATAATATCAGCCAAATTTAGGTTTACTCACATGTAAAATGAGGAAGGAGTTTTAATTCAAAGATTTTTTTTAAAGTCTATATATTACTGAATATCATGGTTTGTACAGTCTTTTTTCTCAACTCATACTATCATTACACTTGCCATCATTAAAGTTTTGTGGAAGATACATACAAATGTAAATCAGGGAAGCACTTCAAAATATACGCAGGTACCCATTAAAATGACTACCTTCAACTTTTTTTCTGGTTTTAGATCTTAGCTCATACAACTGTCTAGTGAGCAAAAATGAAGTTTTTCTTGATTATTTTTAATGTACTAAAAACACTACTCCGATTGAGATACTTTGGAAATATAATTAAGTACTAAGATGGTTACTAATACAATTAGGCAGAAAGCACAGCTAGGCTTCTCTAAGCCAGTTAAAATCATTGTGCTGGCTGCCTTAGTAATACAGCTCATTTGATATCTGGGGCAGAAATACCATGTAAGCATTTGTGTTCTTTTCCTGTTCGTAAAAGTTGAAGGGTTGTATTAGAATAAGATTTCTGATGGAGTTAATTGAAATATCACTCAAAGTGTGAGGGTGCCTGCAAAGCTGCTTTATTTAGTGGGGTGTGAGGTTGTACTACACAGGAAGGGGATATCATATTTGTGGTAGAAGTAACACAGAACAATAGTTATAATACAATAATTATCCTTATCTGACCTGAGCTGAAGAATATGACTTACAAGTTCCAATAAGTAGGTATCACAACACTAACAACAACAATGCCTCTTTAAATTGAGTATCACTTTCAATAGGTACTTTTCATTTTAGCCTTAGTAATATTAATGCCAGAGAGAAAAAGTGAATAGCAGAATTATCTGAATTTAAGAGAATGAGAATTTAACCTCCTTGGTTGAAAAGAAATTGAAAGCTAGATTAATGCTTGGAGAGTTTAAATGAGAAGGAAAGAAAATTTCTCCTCTAAATGTGTAAGGATTTCAAAGAAAAATGTGAACGCTCTCATTCTGAAGACTGAGAGCAAAAAATTCATGCATATCTTTCTGATTTTGTTTTAGCAAAAGAGCTATTAGTTAAGTCAACAAGAATTATATAGATTCTCCAATACCTGAATAAGTAAATGATTGAATCCATATAAATTGATTTAATGTAAAATATAAGCACCAGTTTCAAGATTTTTTTCAATTTTGGTCATAGAATACTTAACTTGATTCTCCCCAGAGATGGCAGTAATAAAGAGTGTTTCATTAATGTAGCTTTGAATGTAGATCTCCCTATTTTTGCACAAATTGGAAAAAGAAAAATGTTCTTTTTTGTAAATCAGCAAAGCAGAGGCTCTGGGTCTAGATGGCTTGGGTTCAAATCCTGACTCTACCAATTATTAATTGTATGAGCTTGGCCCAGTTATTTAACCACACCAGGCTGTGAAGTAGGGATAACAATACCTGCCTAAAAGACTTCTTGAGAGTACTAAATGAAATAATGCAAGTGAAGCTCTGGAAAAATGTCTGGCACATAGAAATTATTCAATAAATATCAGCTATTATGATCTCGAAGCAGTCTTCAACACTTTTTTTTTTCTGAGACTCACAAGATAGGCAATGCCCACAGGTGTAACATAACACACCCCATAGGTCCCTTTTCTGCAGAACCACCTCCTGTTCTTTGTCATGACAAATATCATATTGGACTGCTAATAAGCAAGAATGACATTATTATAGTGATAACTCTGAATCTATTCTATTTTAAAATAAGAAATAGTTTAAAAACCTCAGCACTTAATTTTAGTAGCAGGTTAATAGCAGCATAAATCACAGTAGATTATGACACAGTTGACAACATTTTTTTAGGGAGTAAAGGGAAGGGAGAGAAGTATATGGTAGAATAGAGTCTACAGTTTTGGATAAGGTTGTTAAATTAAAATCAGTTCCTTTTCCACTTGTCCATCCATCCATCTGTCCATCCATGTATCCATCTATCCAACTTTCCTTCTATCTTTCAAATATTTATTGAAATCTATAGGAGGTTGAAAAGACCCTGCCAAGAAGATGGCATGCTTCCCAGGAGTTCTAGGTTTGTTGTTTTGCTGTTCTTTGTCATTTTGGTTTTGCTTGTTACTCTTTATGGGAATTTTCCATCCTGGCAGGAGGTAAGGAAAAGTAAAATTTCTCCTATACTCTTAGAATGAACATTTGTCTCCTCAATGCTCTGTTTGAGAAAAAATATCTGAGGCTTCAGATGAATGCTTGACAAATTCCAGATTCTGCTAGATAAAGAGAGTTCTATTCAGTGGAGTGGGAGGAAGAGGGAGCGGCTTCTTTACATATTAATGCAAAATCAGAGTATGTACGTGAAACCTGGGTCAGGTTCTTTAATTTTTCTCTGGCTTTTATTATTCTGTATTTAGTGAACCAACAAGGTGTCTTTTAGTTTACATTTAGGTTAAATATTGTTCTTTTTGGATTAATGTGGCAAGTATATTTAGAATATTTTTGTTTAATATTGCTTGTTACTACTATAAGGGAGTTATTATACTCAAAGCAAAATACATCTTTAATTTTAGTGAGTAGCTACTTCTTTAATGATTGATTCAAGCACACATTTGTTTAACAGATTAAGTGATGAAGTTGGCAGTCAAATCATCACAGCATTTGCTATGTAAATATGTAAATATATTACAGAGTGGGCTATAACAGAAAAAGGAAAAAGCTAACAGTCTATTTCTATTTGTTTTCCAGAATTTCCTACTAGGTTTTACATAATTAGTAATAGTCTGTTACATGATCAAATAATTAGAAGTCAAACTATAGAAGTGATACCAATTTTAATGGCCTCTTGTTTCAAATTAAGTATAACTTAATTAAGAAGTCCTCCTCTTGCTGCTGCAGGTCTTTGTTAAATGGGGGTGCTAGTTTTCTTTTAGAAAACATGTGTTGATGATTAGGGAGACAGGTGGTGGAGCACTTAGGGCCCTGAACTTAGTCCTGGAATGCTCACCCACAGTGACCACGAGGATCTGTATGTAAAGTATCCAGCCATGTAACTGTTTACATTATATTGACAGTGGCTGAATTGTTTTCCCCATACAGCCCTCGTATTACTATATGCAAAACATCAGACAGACCAACCTGGAGTCAGTGTGTGTGCATTCTCAGGGTATCTACTTAAAGCCAGAAAACCTGTTCTTTCCAAGAGTATTGCTCTCAAAACATAAAAGGAAAAATTAATACAAGACAAAGTGAAGCAGCAGGGAAATAACCATCTTCTTCATGGAGAAGAATTGGCCAGTTTGCTTTTTCTCCCAAGGTGTGGAACTTTTATTTTGTTTTAAAAATATGATTCAAAATTCCTGTTCTTTGTGCCAAGGTATAAAGTGGAGAAATTAGATGAATGCAAGGAGTTAAGTTGTATTGTTATGATGATGTGTTTTTGAAGTTGCACTATCTTCATGTTTAAAATATATATGAGGGAACAGTTAAAAAAAAAAAAAAGTTCCACTCTATGTGGAACTTAAAAAAAAATCTATGTATTGCACATAGAGTAAGTTATAGTCATTATGATGATGGACACAAGAAATCTGCATTACTAGACTATTTGCACATTGTGTAGGTTGTTCCCTGGGTATGACATTTCCACTTGGTTGTATGTTAGACAAAAGGGCATTCAAAGAAATAATGTAATATTTTTAGGACAACAGAATTATGATAAATTGGTATAAAAACAAGTTATGGCTTTAAAGATTTGGATATGTTTTAATAACAATGAGGAATTTAATATATTTTTGCCAAGCTTACAGGGCAGAGCATATCAGCATGGAAATAGTAAGAGTCATAAAAATGCATCATTGGATTAGCAGGGTTATCCTAATGTCATTGTAATCATAACAGAAATCTAGTTATCTGATTACATAGTATAATAATTATACCATGATTCTAAATTTTAACATTAAAAAAGTAGTCAAGTAAAATTGTAATCAACATCCTAGTGATTCAAAAATAGTTGTACATTACAGTATGAGTATATGCAGATGAAATCAATATAATCCATGTGATGTAGTGGTTTTGTTAGTGGGACATTGTGATATGCCTTAAAGCAGACCCTTGAGTGCTCAACTTCTTAAAATGTCAAGTTCTTTGCAAAAAAGTCATCCGTATTCTGTCCCTGCCATTCATCACAACCCTGGTGCCCAAGCTGTGCAGAAGTTGCCCTGGAACGCACGTCCAGCCTTAATCTGATGTTGGGCCTTATTCACCCTGTGGAGACTATCACACAGGATGGCACAGAGTGAGGAACAGCTCTTATGTTCATTACTTAAAACCACCACCCCCTCAATATATTTTTTAGAAATTTTGCATCTTGAAATGACTGAATGTCAAGAAGACTTTGTCAAAATGTTCTGTCTTTACAAGTGCTATGCTTGTAAAGATGAGTAAAGAAACCTAGGGAAGAAAAGGCACTCATGCAGGTAAAAATGGAAAAACCAAGTGCAAAAAAGCCCATATACTATTATAGAATCAGAGTATTTAAGGACTAGAAAATACCTAAGTGACCCTATAGTCTAAACACTGACCTAATACTTGAATTATCCACGTTTCTTGGTTCCCTGCTCTCATGAGGTTGCTTTCTCTTTAAGTAAGAGTTGTTTGACTCTCACCTGCAATGCCAGCCTCTCTTTGCATGGTGAGGATAAAAGGGCTTCTGGTTTCATAGTCATAAAGGCTCGGCTTCATCACAAATCCTGTATATAAGTGGGCACTAATTCTAACTGGGTGTTTTACTTATAGCTGAGACTAAGTGCTGGCCAGAAACTAACTCTTGACATTGTTTCTTGTGCTTGAATTCCTTAGGAAATGGGGACTGTTTTATTACTCTCCTTGGGTTTTACATAACACCACCTTTAACAAAACTTTTTTAAATTTTAAATTAATTAATTAATTTTGTTAGTTAACATATCCTTCACCTTACATAATTATCTTTTCTTTTTTTTGTTCTTACTGTTATTGTGAGACTATTTAGGTTTTACTCTTTTAGCAACTTTCAAATATACAATGCAGTTTCATTACCTATAGTCACAATGCTGTCATTAGATCCCAGAACCCATTCCTCTCCTAACTGGAAGTTTGTACCATCTGACCAACATTTTCCCAATTCTCCTATATCCTACTCTCTGACAATTACCATTCTAGTCTCTGCTTCTATGAATTCAGCTTTTTCAAGTTCCACATATAAGTGATATCATATAGTATTAATCTTCCTCTGCCTGAATTATTTCACTCAGTATAATACCCTCAAGTTTCATCCATATTGTCTCAAATGAAAAGATTTTCTTATTTTTTATGACTGAATAATATTTTTTTGTATACATATATTATATCTTCTTTGTCCT
Organism: Craseonycteris thonglongyai; assembly: GCA_004027555.1. Classification (NCBI taxonomy): domain Eukaryota; kingdom Metazoa; phylum Chordata; class Mammalia; order Chiroptera; family Craseonycteridae; genus Craseonycteris; species Craseonycteris thonglongyai. The sequence goes on along the minus strand of PVKE010007004.1, from coordinate 43,363 downwards.
TTCATCTGTCACTGGACACTTAGGTTGTTTCCACGTTCTGGCTATGGTGAATCACGCTGTAATGAACATGTATGTGCTGATATCTCATCAAGATCCCGATTTCATTTCCTTGGAATATATACCCCAAAATGGAATTGATGGATGATATGGTAATTCCATTTTAACTTTCTTTTTTTTTTTAAGATTTTATTTTCTTGTATATGAAAGAGAGAGACAGAGAGATGGGGGAGGGCCCAGAGCAGTCTCTATAGTTGTACGTCATCAGTTTTTGACACGGTTTCGTTCCACACAGTTGGGCTCAGGGTTATGCAGGGTGGGGGCCTCCCACATGGGAAATACACCCCAGTTCAGCACATGGGTCTGCACGGGCTGGGGCCTGGACTCAATCCTTGAATCTCAGGGGCTGGAGGACAAGTGCTCAACCCACTGAGTCATCCTGATACCTCCTATTTTAAATTTTCTTGAGGAACCATTATGCTGTTTTCCATAGTGGCTACACCAGTTTACATTTTCACCAGCAGTACACAAGTGTACCCTTTCTCCACATCCTTGCCAGCATTAGACCACCACCTTTTTAACGGAGTTTTCCTATCTCCAGAAATCACCTTTCTGATGTACACTGCCTCTATAGTCGCTGGTTCCTGTCTTTTCCATGACTATGCTCCAGTGATCTGTTACTTTTGCCTGGTTTCTCCTGATGCTAGCTGCAACCACAGAGCCACCTGCTGCCTGTCACAACACTCACTGAATGCAACGTGGCACCTGCCTGAGTCCCTTTCCTCCCCTTCCACATAGGCCTACTCTCTCAATAACCTCTGCCAGTGTTGGAATTGAGGCGCCAATCCTGTCCTTCCCAGATAATCTCTGGTTAATGTGCTTCTCTGTATCATGAATAGGATGTCATTTCTATTAAGTGGTCACCCAATTGCCTTACAGGTCCAAGGACCTGCTTATATTTGAGGAAGTCTATTTTCTTATGAAAACTAGTGACTAATAGAAATGTTTTTATTATATGAACTTGAAATCAGGGCCTACATAACACACACAGTGCTTTTGTGAAAATTAGAAGAAGGCATACCCTCTAGACAGACCACTTTCTAAGCAAAGCCTCTGCCATCTCTTAGCCGTCTCCAGGCCACAGGTCTTGGCCAAGGAAGCATGGGCAGAATCTCAGCCTGCATGTGTGTCATAACTGGGTGTCCTTGTGCAGGTCACAGCCCAGGCAATTCTATGTGGTGGGTCCACAGATTAGTTATGGTTCAGTTCCTTCACATCTCAAACAACAGCTCTAAATAGCTCTTTCATATAACACTTCTTGAATTATTTGGTAACAGCTACTCTATTCCCTTTGTGATTTCTCATCTCATGTTCCTTCAATTATTCCTCTTCACAAATGTTTTTAAATCACTTCACATCCCTGTTAGCTCTGTTTGGAACATGTTTCCATTTATCTATACTTTTCTTCAAGTACACACTAAACCAAACAGCAATACTCTAGGTTTGTTTCACCAAAGTGGAGTGGAGAGTGGAGGAAAGTTCTAATTCTCTTCATTTTACTACATTTTGGGCTTTTCAAAAAATCAGCCTATGATTGCAGAGGGTTGGAATAGGTTGGCAATAGAGTGTCTGACTTAAATAGCAAGTATTCTAAGTTAAATAACTATCAAACAGATCAAAACCAAATTCATATTTTCTTAAGATCATTTTTTAAAAAGATACATAAAAAGGTGTGAGTTGCTATGAGAAAGCAAGAGTCAAGCCAATTTTGTGTGATAAATTCAATTAGCTTAAGGTTTAGTAATTTATTTTCTTCCATAAAGCAGATGCTTATTTGCATACATATTTTAATACTATCTTCCTTCAAGTCTTTGTACACACATATATTTATCATTCAGTTATTAAAATAATACACAATCTGTGCCTTGTATCAGTTGCAGCAGTATCTGAGCTTAATGGGTTAGAGTAATTTCATGAAGACAGAGAAATTTTAAATACATTTTGGGAGCAAACAATTTAAGATCATGCAGACAAAGGGGAGATGGTAAAAACAAAGAGGTTTAAGTAGTTTTCCATATTAAGGAAGGATCGTCTAATATATTTTTACTGATATTGAGTATGTTTATGATAGAGGTCATGAAATTCTAGATTCTTAGACACTATAATTAGATTATGGCACAATCTAAGTTCTGCAACTGTTTGCATGCTTTTAAACTAATTGACTGATGATTTGGATGCACGGCAAGGACTGAACTGAACTAAAGTGTCTGACAAAAGAGTGGTTTGGAGTTAGACATATGTGTCTAACTATTAACATAAATTGGTATCATCTTTCTTGGCTTTTTCAGTAGATCTGACTAAGCTTCTCATAGAGGAGGACCAAGAAGGAAGTGGCTGAAATAAAGAGGGTGGGGGAAATGAGAACTGGCAGGATGATTACAGGGTGACATAATAAAGTTGGAAACACGGAGCCTTCAGAGTCAGACATACATAGTTCCACTCTTGTCTGTCATTTTATACTGTGTGACATTTGGCAAAGTTATCTGATTTTTCTGAGTCAATATTTATGTTTATAAAAATGGGGTTAATAGTAGCTATGTTGAAGAACTTTTGGAAGAATTAAGATTATATTATTGAAAGCTCCTAGCATATAGTATCTGTTCAACAAATGTTTATTATCTGCCTACTAATACAGTTGACACAAACAGTATGGCACCAGGAAGTGATTAAGGAGTAGCTATCTGGGTTTACATATTTAATTTATAATTTTTGTTTGGTTCCAATGCTGGTTAGCAACACCAGCTTTTATGCTATCACTTTAAATGAATGTGTTATGCAGTGTCCATTGATACGCACACAGGAGCTATGTACAGAAACCCGCCTCTGGAGAAGAACGATATGTCTCTTCCAATTGCCCCACATTGTATATTTTGGGGACTTAAAAGCTCCCCATAGTCAGAGAGTTAAATGACTGCTATACACTGATGACTTGAAATCTTCCTGGATGAGGGTACAAATGTGGAGAAGACATTATTAGTAATCTCCAGTTGTCACTTGTAAAGTATGTAGCCAGGAATTAAGTAAATAATATGTCCTAATTTCGACACACGGTTGGCTTTGGAATTGGGGCCAAGTTTTCATGACAGGCCTCCAGCTGGCATCCCGGTAGTGCTGGTTTTCTGCATGGCAAAACATCCTGTTCAGGATCCCTTACAATCAAAAGAACTCCACATGGGATTCAGCCTTTCAGAGAGATAATGCACTGAATCTTAGAGCAGAATTGCGACAAAACCATTATATAACCCCGAGACAGGTTCAACATTTTGTAGTGAATCCATTAATTCCACTTAGTTTCTTTAATTATGGTGGATAGGAAAGATTATATCTATGAGCTAGCTTGCCTATTAATTTTCTGTATTTTGGCCCAGTCACATTTTCATGGTGACGTGTATATATATCCACACTTGAATGACAATGGAGTCTATATGTAGAACATCAAAACCGAGCGTGATAACACCATGACATGGAAAGAATCTGAGATTCAGATCCAAAAGATTTGAGATTTTGGCCCAGGTTCTCACATACCTTTAAGTATCATGGTAGTCACTTCACTACTTTAGACTCCAGGTTTTTCATCTACAAAGTAACAATTTTGATATCCACCTCCAAAGATGCTATAAGGATTAAATGAAGGAATATAAGCAATGTAATGTGGATCATAAAGCTTAGAGAGTCTCAACAAGTGTTTTCTCAGTCAACAGCATGAAGTATTTCTCATGGGGGTATTTCTCCAAGTAACAAAAACTCTACTAATTGAAATAATGTCCAAATATTTACTAAGATGTGAAAAGCTTTGTGTAAATCTTAGGACTCTAGTTTTTCCATTCCCATGGAATCCATGTCAGTTTCCCTGACTGCAGTGGTAAATGATTGAAACAAACAAACAAACAAAATCAAAACTAACATTTTACTACTTAAAGTTTGTGAAAATAAATAAATGAAAAAAGAAATCTAAGGGGATGCTGGGATGATTCAGTGGGTTAAGTGCTTGCTTTGCAGCCCCAAAGTCCAAGGATTAAATCCCAGCCCTGGCCAATGCAGACCCATATGCTGAACCAGGGAGTGCCCCCAGTTTGGTTTTCACTGGGGTGAGCTTCCTATGTGGAAGGTCCTGGTTCTGCTCCCTCACTAGTCATGCATCCCATGCAGGAGCCCCCCTGGCCAAATCCTGCCCTGCATGGCCCCGTGCCCCTAGCTCAGATCCTGCCCTGCGCAGCCCCGTGCCTACCTGTGGCATGAAACTATGCAGAAAACTAATGACACACAACTATGGAGACTGCTCTGGGCCTTCCCCCGTCTCTCCCTCTCTCTCTGTGAAAAACAATTTAAAAAAAAGAAAAAAAAGAAAATCTAAGTAAACATTCAAATGATGTTTTCTGTGTTTGTGACGGTAGCATTAATTTTTCTAAGTTAAGGCTATAAGTTTCCTAAGGTTTCTGGGACTATGTGTGTATGCATGTGTGTGTGTGTGTGTGTGTGTGTGAGTGTGTGTGTGTGAGTGAGTATGTGAAACAAAATTATATAATTACTGATAGACACTTTTGCAAATAATTCTGCATGGCTTGATAAAGTCAAATTCATTCAAACTCTGGTTATTGCTAGCATTTTAATATTTAATAGATGTTAACTGGTGAAAATATCAGGTTATTTTCCAAATAACCAGGCTAATCACCAGGAAAAAAACCAAGAAACCCTAGGTAAAGACAAGTGGGTTTATTTTACTAAGGTCAGGTACTGACCTAGATATTCTCAGTGAGAGAATACTGATTTTGAGAAAAGTGTTTAGAATTTTGGAATTGGCATTAGGCTAGTAAGGCTATTAGGATAATACTTAGTAGTTCATACGTGTACTAAGTAGCTTTGTGTTCTGAGTAGTCTGATGGTCCATTAGTACTTTTCAATTACAAAAAGAAAAGTAGCAGCACAGAGTGCCAGGTATCATTGGAAGTGGCTTTCACATGACACACGTGACCACCGAGCTTACTGCATTTCAGGCAGGTGCAGAATACAAGGGAAAGGGCATAAGAAGAAGGAAACTGTAAAGCATATAGAAAATGCTATGTTGAGATGCAAAAATTTATAACATGAGCTTCAGGTCCAGACATAGTTTTGATATTTGGGCATTGAATGACTTGCAGAGGAGGCTGCAACCCCTCTGAAAAGTCAACAAGAAGGAGACAAATACGGACTGAGACACAACTGCTGTTTACTGTTTGCTTACAATATACAATACTTCTAGTTATTTGTGTAATATAAATTTAAATATTTGATATTTTCAGCTGTAACTTTTAGTTACCCATATTCAACAATAGTTTTTTTGGTTTTTTTTTAAAGAGGGGTAGGGAATTTATTTATAATTTATTTTATTTATTTTTATTTTTGACAGAGAGAGAGAGAGAGAGAGAGAGAGGGAGAGATACAGAGACAAAGAGAGAACTGAACTGGGGGAGCTCCCAGTTCAGCATATGGTTCTGCACGGGTGGGGGCTGGGACTCGATCCCCAGTCCCCAGTGCTGCAAAGTGAGTGCTTAACCCACTGAGCCATCCTGGCTTCCCCTCAACAATAGTTTTAAGTAAATTAATTTTTTTTGAATAAATAAAACATCCTAATAAATTTAAAAAAATCCAACTCTCTAAAGAAGTGTTTGTTATAGATATACCTATAGCTGGAGGAAAACAATGACCTACTTTGTTGTCCAGGTAGAACACTGAGCTACTTAACAAATTATTTTTCAGAATGATTGTCTGGCTGGCTTTCTTAGCAGCTAAATTTTCCCTTCCCTAAGTCATCTAGAAATCTTTTCAATAAAATGCATTGAGTTTAGTGAGAAAAGTATTTTGACATCATATGCAAAAACAGAAATCTAAAATGTAAATTTTAGGAATGCATTATTGAGAAAAGACAATCAAATCAAAGAAATATTTACTTCTAAAGTGGAAATGATTTATGGTGTTATGATGACACATCTTGCCTACTGAGAACAGACTTATTTGACCCTGTTGGTCTTGAGCATCTGGTAACTTGCTCGTAAGGATTAACATATAAGGGAGGTTCTGGAAAAATAGTAGTCTCTTTGTGGCTATACTGCATGGGTATACAGACCAGGGATCAGACAAGGCTGATTTTTCTAGACGTCTGGGATCATACCTTTCTTATACTCCCATCTAACACTTTTTAGGTATACCTGCTTATTAAGAAATATTATATATCTTCTGCACATTACAGAGTATGTTTATATACATAAAATCAATTGCTGTAAGATGCTTCCAGTTTTAGCCTATGTTCTCTAGAAAATAACACCATTTCTCTTTTTTAAGGCTATATGTCAATGACACCAGGTTAAGTTTTTCCTCCTAGCCTAACACTGGAAAGATGCTAACACACTAGAATGAGTTAATGAAATATTCTGCAAATTAGTAAAAATGGTTTTTGAAAGCTATTTGCTGAGAGATTTAAAAATCATTAAGAAAGATTTCAGGAAAACAAGTTTGTGAGCACTATGTGAATCATAGTGAGAAAGCAAGTCATTTGTTATTGCTCTTCCTTGCTCAGTTATTAGTATCTTAAGTAGACTAAAAACACTGAGTCAACTTCCTTTTTAAATAAGGTAGACATAACAATCATGTCAATCCACTCTCTTTCCTCACTGTCCTGAGAGAATTTTCCTTCCCACTGCCCAAGAAACAATTCTCTTAGCCCGTGATAGGACCTTTGTCTGTTAACCCAGGTAGAGTTAACTGAATGGGGGTGAAAACTAACCTGAGCCGGTCAGTCAGGTCTCTCACTGAGAAATTTAGAATATTGGAGCATAAGGACAGGAATCAGTTACTTGCCTATGGGGATTTGGTTTGAAAGTTCATTTAGAGTTGGAGCCAAACTTAGCACCACTGCCAGCCAAATCTACATGCAAGCCCATGGATCAAGTAAGGCAGGGAAGCCAATAACGCAGAAAAGCTCTTGCAGAGGGTAGGAAAATGGAGTAGATACCGTAAAAGGATTAGAGACAAGAACTAAAACCTGCGTAAGAGATGAGTTACTTGAGTTGGTTTAAATGAGTTTCTATACTTGACAACCAGGGGTGGATCCTTATTTTTTGGAGCCTAAAACACACAACATTTTGGAAGCCTTGTTTCAGAAGAAGAACTAACAATTACAATAGGAAATTTGGTACAGGGATCCTGAAGCTTAAGCTCAATTACTTCACATTCACCTGTGCTTACAGAATCAAGTAATTTCTGATAAATATATCCAAAACCACACTGAAGGAATAGATCAGGGGATATCAGACTGACTTAAAAATATTTTTATTTTTAAATTATGGTTGACACTAATGTTATATTAGTTTCAGGTGTACAACTTAGTGATTAAGAATTTTTTTTTTTAATTTATTTTTATTGTTTTTGACAGAGAGAGAAAGAGAGAGAGAGAGATACAGAGACAGAGAGAAGGGGGAGGGCCCAGAACAGTCTCCATAGTTGCACATCCTTGGTTTTTCCACATAGTTTCATTCCACAGGTGGGAGTGGGCTGCACAGGGCAGGAACTGGGCTGGGGTCTCGCCCCGGTAAGAACCTAACTGGGGGCACTCCCCAGTTCAGCATATGGGTCCACACGGGCCCGGGCCGGGATTCGATCCTCGGTCCCCAGGGCTGCAAAGTGAGCGCCTAACCCACTGAGCCATCCCGGCTTCCCCTTGATTAAGAATTTGTATAACTTATGAAGTCATCACCCTGATAAATCTAGTACCCATTTGACACCATGCACAGTTATTGTAATATTATTGACTCTATTTCTTATGCTATACTTTTGTAACTACCAATTTGTACTTCTTAATTTTCTCCCCGTTTCACTTGTCCTCTCAACCCCCCTCCCATCTGGCAACCATCAAAACTTTCTCTGTATCTATGAATTAGTTTTTGTTCTGTTTGTTCACTTATTTTGTTTTTTAGATTCCACATATATGTAAATCATATAATATTTGTATTTTTCTGTCTTATTTTACTTAGCATAATGTCCTCTAGGTTCATCCATGTTATTGCTGATGGCCAAATTTTATTATTTTTTTTATCACTAATATTCCATTGTATATATATAGCACCTCTTTTATCTTTATTTGTGTATCAATGGACACACCGGTTGCTTCTAGGCTATTGTAAATAATGCTGCAATGAACATATGGATGCATATGTCTTTTCAAATTAGTGTTTTGGATTTCTTTGACTAAATATCCAGAAGTGGAATTACTGGGTCCTTCTTGTTTTTTGTTATAGCCTTTGTTTTAAAGTCTATTTTGTATGGTATAAGTATTGTTATTCCAGCTTTTTATTTTTCATTTCCATTTTCATTATGTATTGTTTTTCATCTCTACTTTCAGTTTCTGTGTGTATTTCCATCTGAAGTGAGTTTCTTGTAGGCAACATATATATGGGCCTTGTTTTCTTACCATTCAGCCATCCTATGTCTTTTGATTGGACCATTTAATCTATTTACATGGAAAGAAATTGTTGATAGGTATGTAGTTATTTCCAGTTGATTATTCATATTTTTTTAATTCTTTTTTCTTCTTAAAAAACTCCCTTTAACATTTCTTATAATACTGATTTGGTGGTGATGAAATACTTTAGCATTTTCTTATCTGGGAAGCTCATTATCTCCTTCACTTCTAGATGATAGCTTTTCTGGGTAGAGTACTCTTGGTATAGGTCTTTGCCTTTCATCATTTTGAATATTTTGTGCAAATCCCTTCTAGCCTACAAAGTTTCTGTCGTAAAATCAATTGACAGTCATGTGGGAGCTCCCTTTTGTTTTAGTCAAGTATGACCAGATTCTGCGACTTGAGTTCAAACTCCCTAACTATTTCAATCAGGTAAGAATCATGTAGTAATGCAATAATTACTAAATGGCCACTGTATGCCAAGCACTACACTACGTCTTTACTTCAAAATTTTCTATGAATACATGGAATAGAAATGACCAACAGTTAAGAATGGGCAAATAATGACAATTTTATTTTGGAAATGGAAAAGAATCCACAAGGAAGTTTTGTTTTTTTTTTCCCCCACCAAGGAAGTTATTATTTTGGGGGTGCTGGTTTTGAAGGCAGGTATGAAAGGGAACTGAAGTAATAAAAAAATGTAAAAGTGCATTTTAGAACTACTCCTTTGTAAATATATTCAATGGCTAAATATATGCATTTTTCACCATCAGAACCAGGAAATCTAAAGAGATTAGCTCTTTCCTGCCAAGTAAAAGCCCACTATCTGGCTTTATGATAGTGAATAATTCAGTCTGTATACCATATATATTAATATAAGTTTGGATGAATAATGGTAGTTTTTCCAGTAATGCAATTCTCTCAGCTTTCCCCCAAATTTGCACTCATGTGAAGAAAGAAGTTGAGTCTTTTTATATATATATAGAGAGAATGGTTTAAGGCCATTAACCTTAGATTATGGCTTTTTTTTTTTAACATACTTTTAAAATTTGTTTGTTTATTTATTTATTTATTTTTGACAAAGAGAGAAAGAGAGAAAGAGAGAGAGAGAGAGAGAGAGAGAGAGAGAGAGAGAGAGAGAGAGAGAGATACAGAGAGAGAACTGAACTGGGAGAGCTCCCTAGTTCAGCATATGGTTCCGCACGGGCCGGGGCCAGGATTCGATCCTCGGTCCCCGGTGCTGCAAAGTGAGCGCTTAACCCACTGAGCCATCCCGGCTTCCCAGATTATGGCTTTTAAAGGAGAATTTAGCCAATGGCAATCACCTTGTTTAGTGGCTGTCATGTGGCTAAGCATAGAGAATTTCAAGATGGTGCCTCTCTTGCAATGCTTCTTGTAGATATTTTAATAGAAATATAGAAACAACTTTGAGCATAGATCACTATCTGAAAACATTTTTACTATATTTATAAATAAGTTTTCAAAGCCAAAGAGTATTTTAAAGTTAAGTGCCATGGGAAAATTTAGACTAATTTTATTCTAATGTATGTATGCTCCATACATATTCATAATTCTATTTACTATGATTCAGCTCAAATTTTACGTTCTCCAATGACTTCCCCCAACCTCTGAAGCCCTTACTATTTGATCTCTGTTTTGATCCACATCATTTTTCACTTAACAATACTTTTCCTACTTATTACTGCGCAATGCAGCATTCTTTGTGGATTTTGTCCTTTTACTTGTACATATCCCAAGAGTTTGCCTGATGCCTGGCACAAAGTAGGTATTAAAATGTTTATTAAATATATTAATTAATATGTTTTATTCTCTAAATTAAATTGTAAACTCTGAAAGTGGGGCCAATTCCATATAATTTTGTATCTTCTGTATATATTATGGGCTATTAGTAAACAATTGTTAATAAACAGGTCGCATGATGTAATGCATACTGAGAGAATTTCTATTATTTCAGCTTACAACTCAGTGTCCTAAGTCAAAAAACAAAACAAAACAAAACCCCAAAACTTTTGTTTTCTCTGTCTTGACTTATGTACATGTAATAAACACAAATGATTTCACTGGCTAAATGCTTACTTATAATTTAAAGTCATTTAGTTTTATGGTAACTACAAAAGGTAGAACATCAAGGTTAATATTAAGACAATTGAAAAGGCTTCCTTTTGTAAACATGCTTTGTACTCGAAATTGTTCTTCCTGTAGACAATGGGAACATTAGGAGTATACAGTCAGTTTTTCTTTGCGTAAAAGTGAAAATGACTGCAGAATGGAACCACATACAATGATCTTTATAGTAATCAATAGGAAAAATATGATTGACCCATGATCTTTTCAAATTTTGTCAAAACATATAAAACTCTCTCATTGTCAGTTATAAAGTTTAGAGCAATAAAGAACGATAAAATATATTTTTTAGTATACTGTAACTTAAAATCTTTGAAACATTGTGACTTAAAGTGTTCTACTTCTTTGTAAACACACAATAGTATGAATAGTGCTTGCTTTTTCTCTGTCATGTAACTTTCTGTTGGAAAGGTAGTCATGCACAGCTTCTCACCTCAGGCATGCCTCACAAGAGTGGCCTTGGCAATGAACATACTGATCACCTAACTTAGTTAACATAGGCTATGTTTCCCTGGGGTGGGGGGGTGGAATGCTTAAGATTTAGTTAATAAAGTTTTAAAAATTTATATATATATATATATATATATATATATATATATTTATTTATTTATTTTATTTTTTATTTTTTTTCTTTGGCCCCAAACATTTTCTTATCGGGAGATAAAGAGCTTTCAAGCCTGTGTTGGGCTTATCGGAAGGAGTATCTTCCCCTCATCTGGGCCTGATGTAGATGTCTTGGTTCTGTGTAAGCATGTTTGTGGATGCCCCTCAAGCACACCCTCAACTTTCTGTATTTCAGAGCCCATAGGGAGGAGTTAGGGTCCCTCTACTCTTCTACAAGGTGAGATGTGTGCAGCTGCATTGCCTGTGTGGATTGTACAGTGGTTCTATTGGCTATGGGGACTGATGCATTGGATAGAGCTAGGTGTTGTGTGCTTTTTCACCTCTTATAAAGCACAGCCTGGCCACCCAGCAAATGTTAAAATACATGCAATAGGGCAAAAATCTGTTTCTATGGCTTGGAAAATTGTCATACTCCTTTCTAGGTTTGAATTAGCTTCCAATATTTTGTTTTTTACAGTTTCACATAAAATATCTCTGAGAATTACTTTAACGTGAATTTTTTTTTTTTTTTTGTGCTGCCATCACTTTGTCTGGGACATCATTCTTTTCATCTTTACCATTTTCCTCATGTGTGTCAATAAGTTCTCCTTCAGAAAATTCTTCTGTACATCTAGACTGTTGAATGGGGTAGTGCCAACAATCTCACAGCCAGCTATTTCTTCCATAGCTCCATTCACATTTGACTTGAATTTTACTTCTGGCATTGTTATTTTTGTTGGCATTTTCACTTTCATTGTTCATGTGTGTGTGTGTTTGTATAATTATATATTGCTTCCTATGAAGGATTGGTAAAATTACAATTGGCCTATTTTTATTTTTAAATTCTTAAATCATATGTTTTCCAACTATATAAAAACTCTTATCTAAAGACTAAAATTTACGTAAGGATTCTTTGGACCTTTTAAAGGAAGTGGCTTCCCCAACTGAAGTTACTGTCAACAGCAAGTATAACAACCTAAAATATCACCAATGTGATCTAAACAGTCATGTGCTGACTTCTCAGAAGACCTCTTTTTAGAATGCTTGAAGAAGTTGAGAAAAAAGTCAACGACAGAAATGACAGAATCTTTAACAGAGCACAGTAAAAATAGAAACACCATTGGTATGAAGCTGTATCTAACAAAAATATTTTAAAATGCTCATTCAAAATATAAACATTAAAAGTGTATACTTTCCTTAATTTATAAGGAACAAAACCCTTCATTTTAGCTTCTTTTTAGAGGTATGGGTATAAATTACAATGATTTTATGCAGGACCTTATGTTCAACTTCTTGGTAAAGAAGTTATGGTAAATTGCAGGGTAAACTCAGATGCATTGATAAATTCAAAGCAACATTTTTAGTTATAATTTTTCAGAAGATAGAACTTTTGCTCAAATTTAATTAAAATTCTCATCTATACCAGAGGGTGAAATCTGCATGGCAAATTTTATGTCTCAGCTGGAAGCACTCATTATTTCTACAGTGTAATATGCTCCTGACTCACAGCCACTTACTTTCAAATCCTTGGTTTCTATAATAGTGCTTTCCCCCCTAGTCTAACGTTAACCCAAAATTCACCAGAGTGCCTTTCCAAACTATATTAAGCCACATAAATATAATTTCTTTGGGGTCTTATCAGAACAACTGAAAATACTTAACCAAACTGAAATAAAATTTTGTATTGGGAAGCTGGTATGGCTCAGCGGGTTAAGCGCTTGCTTTGCAGCCCCGGAGCCCGAGGATTGAATCCCTGCCCCAGCCCAGGGAGACCCATATGCTAAACTGGGGTGTGCCCCCAGTTTAGTTCTTGCCGGGGCCTATGCGGGAGGCTCCCAGCCCACTTCCTGCCCTGTGCAGCCCTGCGCCCACCTGCAGAGTGAAATTATGTGGAAACCTAATGCTGTCAACTGTGGAGACTGCTCTGGGCCCTCCCCCTTCTCTCTGTCTCTCTCCGTCTCTCTCTCTCTCTCTGTCAAAAAACAATAAAAAAAAATCTTTAAAATTTTGTGTTGCAGCCTTATCTACCAATATAATGGATGGTGGTATACAAAATTAAGACCTACATACTTTTGCTTAGGTTCTTTTTTGTCTGTCTGTGTGCATACTTATATAGTCAGAAACAAAAAATACCTTTCTTTGTTTGAATTGCTATTTAATAATTGCTTTTTAATAATCCAGAATTTTACTAAAATAATGTCTTTAATGTAACAAAGACTTGAGTATTATTCTAGTTTCTAGTTAATTTTTTTATCAGAAGTTCCTGTTCCTTAAAAATAAACTTTTAAATTTTAAATAGTTTTAATTTATGTTGTTTAAAATTCCATACCTGATGAAAAGTATTTTGGTCTACCATGGCATAATTTCTTATCCTCATATGAAAAACATGAACTTAATTTGAATATTTAATACTGGTAAGACATAGTGAGAACATAGTAATTTGCACTTGGTGAGGCTTGGGATGCTTTTTTTTCTAACGTGTGATAATTGATGATAAAACAATGGCCATTGATGAGTGAGTGCTTATGTAGCACTTCTTGTTCCTCTATGAAGAGTATCATTATCCATGGTACAAAATGTCAATATCAAGAGCCATTTACTCAATGAAGCCAAGGACACTGAAAATGATAATTATTTCTTTTCTTCCCCAAGGCCATGTAATTACCATAGGAAAATTGTGAATCCATAAATGACACTTCCCATCTGGCATGATAAAATTATTCTACTTGTTCTGGTCACCCATGTAACATGGTTTGCATACACACACACACACACACATACACACACACACACACACAATTTGTTTTGCCAACTTCCTAGCAAGTAATTTAGATACAATTTCTTCATGTTTTGACACTATAAAAAAGTTGAATAGAAAATTCAACCCCTCAAAGAACTAAAATACGATAAAAGAATACTTGAACTTTTATTCAACAATTATTCTCTCTTTAAAAATTAATGGTAGACATTGTAAACTTTTTTGAGTGACTTAAAAAATCTATGACCAAATTTAGAGTAATATTGAATGTCTTTAACATAAGCAAACATATATTAATAGTAATTTTTTTTTCACTAATTATAAGCCATATAATCTCCTAAAAGTTCTGCCACCATGGAAAATATTCGGATCATCTCATATTTAGTGTTGTTTCAGTAAAGTGTTATTACAAGTGTTATACATGTAACATTTGTTGGCTAATTCAAAATTTCAATGTAACCAGATTGCAAAGAAATAATTTTTGGACATTTATACACCTTTGTTCTCTCTTTTTCTAACTTTACTAGTTGGGGCAAGCATATTTTTCTACTAAATTATAGAGATTTGTTTTGTATTTTAAAAGAACTCATTTAAGAATCCAATTTAAATCCTGAATGTATTGATGCATGCAGATTTAAAAAATCATTCTTATTGCATTTTTATTTGTTAGGTCATTGTAATCTCTCTGCACAGACATTTCACTACAAAGGAGGCATTTACATAATATTGTCTGTTATGTTCCCAGATGGAAGAGGTTTAAACAAAAAGACAAACTGATTCAATCCAGGAAGTGTATGGTAAGTTTTAAATATAGTTTTACTTTAAGGTTTAAATGTACATATTAATAATGCAACTCCACATTTTTCTTTTTTTAACATTTTTAAGATTAAATTTTTTATTGTTTGAGAAGAGAGACAGAGAGAAGGGAGAGAGCCCAGAGCAGTCTCCACAGCCGTATATCATTAGTTTCTACACAGTTTCATTCCATACAGGTGAATGTGGGGCTATGCATGGTGGGAGCTGAACTGGGGGTTTCCCACATGAGAAGTATGTCTTTAGCATATGGGGCTGCATGGGTTGGGGTAGCAATTCGAACCCTGGACCTCATGACTGTAAGGCAAGTGCTCAACCTGTTGAGCTATCCTGGCATCCCACATATTTCTAAATGTTCATAAGAAAAATGAGAATGCACAACAAAACAAAAATTAATGGACACTGAATTCTGAGAGTGTGGGGTGTTGTTGGAAAGGGCACTAGTGATGAATTACTTTGATGAGCTATGTGTACGCTGAGAGCCCTTCCCCTTGCCCAAGGTTGCTCTTTTCAGTGAACGCTAACTCAGCTTTGTTCCTGCAACTGGACACAGGGCAAGCTGTCTAAGCTGGCTGCACATCAGCCAGGGCTTCCTTACACAAGGGGTGCATGATTATTTGTCAACCTACAATTAAAGTGAATTTTTAAATGCTGTCAGATCATACCTGATTTTCAAGTTAGAAAGAGGACTTAGAATGACAAGATGTCAGAGCACTTATTACAGATTGGGATCGATAATACTGTCCTTTGCTCATTTTCACGAAGGTTGATCTGAAGGAGAAGGATAAATTGATATAATGAATCAATAGAATTAGATATTTACACAATAGTTTAGTTAGGATAGGCCAGCAGTGTGCCAGCAAGATGTTTAAAGAACCAACTCTCTTAAAAGAAAAGAAAGAAAACAGAACAAAACAAAATTCCTGGAAATTTACCATTCAGAACTCACAACTTGGTGTGAGCCTCTTCTAGTATACTGGTGGGGCAGGAAGACTTTAATGTTTCTGGAAAACATGGTGCGGTATGTCCTACTTATGCTCAAATTATTGTTTTTGCTCTTTTTAATATTGTTACAGAGTTCATTTTAAATACTATTAGAAATGCCACAAAATTGCCATTTAATAAATAATTTTCTGGAAGAAAAATGGAAAATAAAAGGCATAATTTACTATTTACTAATACTATATGTATAGTCATATAGTATATGTACAGTCATATAGATTAGTAAATAATAAACTCTGGGCAATGTGGATTTTAACTGTGCAGGTCCCCTTATACATGGATTTTTTTTTCAATTTTAAGTACAGTGTTGTAAATTTATTTTCTCTTTTTTATAATTTTCTTAATAATATTTTTTCTCTAGTTTACTTTATTGTAAGAATACAATATATAATCCATATAACCTACAAAATATGTATCAACTGACTGTTTATCTTATTGGTATTTCAGCTATAGTAGGCTATTAGTAGTTAAGTTTTGGGGGAGTCAAAAGTCATATATGGAATTTTGATTGTGTGGGGTTGGCATCCCTAATCCTTTCAAGAGTCAACTGTGTATGTATTTATGGAGTAAAATATCTCCATGTCTTTATATGTTTATTTGCAGTCTATTATATATATATACACACTATATATTTAGATACACAGATTAATATGGCAAGATCCATCTATATTCATCTATATGAAAATAAACTGTTCTAGTAAAAGCATCTCAATTGTTTTCAAGATAAATAACTACAAAATAGAATTTTACAAAGGAAATAATAAATATTCTTAATTTTTAAACATGTATAGATAATTTTTAAAACTATAAATTTTTCTCTGCAATGTTTACAGAATAATTTAGATTTTATGCAAACAACGGTAGTGGGTGGAGAGAATTTAGTGAGACTTGAACTGAACATGTATCAAAAATCTAAATAACCTGTACTCTACCTTAGGTAAGATTTTGTATTTTGCCATATACATGCCAATTTCTTCAGATGTGACCATTTCAGTAAGTGCAAGTAGTGGTAATAGTGGTGTAGGTATTAAAAGCAAACAAACAAACAAACAAAAACAAATGGGAATAAAGCTCTACCCAAAAAAGTATGACATATTATGAATTGAAGGACTAGTAGCTAGACTTGTTTAGATCACAGGAGTCTTTGCTGTGTTAGTCCCAGATTAATAAAATAAGCTCAATTCCTGACTACTGAATGCTAATTAATGCTGCTAGCTGTTGACACACATTACAAGAAGCACAAAATTGTATTTTTCAAAAACTGTCATTGAACTAATAATTTTAGATATATGTCTATAACTTTAAATAGTAGAGGCTTTTGGCAACTTACAAAAAAAAAATTGCAAGATATTTTGCAAGTCTGTTAAAAAACCAGCATATGAATTGATTTCTAACATTTTAACTACTTGAAAAGGTGATAATAATATGATCCTTAATCTGATAATACATTATTTAAATGTGATAACTTCTTAAATTGTTTTGAAATTCAATAGGACTTTAAAAATTATTCACTTCAATTATATATAAAACAACTTCTAAGCAATCAATTACTTTTGGGTTTGCAACATCTTTGTAAGAATATTCCTGAACATAAAGTAACTTATTTGTTTTAGGGATGCTGGGATAGCTCAACAGGTTGAGCGCTTTCCTTGCAACCTTGAGGTCTGGGGATTGAATCCTGGCTCAGCCTGTGCAAACCCACATGCTAAGCTGCCATGCACCACTGGTAACCACCAGGATGATGGAGAAGGTTCTAGCTTCCCACGAGGGAGGCCCCCAGTTCAGTTCTGCCCCGTGCGGCCCTACGTTCACCAGTGTGGAATGAAACTATGTCAAAAAACTAATGATGTACAACTAGGAAGACTGCTCTGAGCCCTCTCTGCTTCACCCTGTCTAGCTGTCTCTCACTTCTCTTAAGCAATAAAATAAATATTATATAAAAAAGAATGTGTTTTAGTCAAGAAGCAAGTTTTAATTTTAAAAAAATGTGTAATGAATCACAAAGATTTGAGGGACTCTACTCAAAAGAAATGAAAAAGACCTGAGGATAAGGAGGGAGGTGGGTGGGAGAGGTGGGTGGGGGGAGTAGGGAGGGAGAATCAAACACACGATGATGGAAGTGAGCTGATTCTTGGTGGTGACCGTATGATGTGATGTATAGACAATGTAATGTAGAATTCTACACCTGGAAACAACGTAATTGATATCAATTAATGTCACCCCAATAAATTTAACAACAACAACAACAAAAAGAAATGAAAAAGATTAGAAGACATTTAATCTATAAAATATAATGTGATCTTTTAAAAAGATTCTGGGGAAGCCAGAATGGCTCAATGGGTTAAGCGCTCGCTTTGTAGCCCTGGGGACCAAGGATTGAATTCCTGCCCCAGCCTGTGCGGACCCATATGCTGAACTGAGGAGTGCCCCCAGTTCAGTTCTCACTGGTGTGAGACCCCGGCCCAGTTCCTGCCCTGTGCAGCCCCGTGCCCACCTGTGGAATGAAACTATGTGGAAAAACCAGTGATGTGCAACTATGAAGACGGTTCTGGGCCCTCCCCCTTCTCTCTGTCTCTGTCTCTCTCTCTCTCTGTCAAAAATAATAAAAATAAATCTTTAAAAGATTCTTATTAAAATACAGCTAACATACAATATTATATTAGTTTCAGGTACATACCATAGTATTCAACATTTATATACCTGAAGAAATGATCACCATAATAAGGCCAGCAACCATCAACACTGTACCACGCTACCGGAATATTAATGACTGTATTCCCTATGCTGTACATTACATCCCTATGATCTCCTTCACCTTTTCACTCCTTTCAAAATTTTTTGGTTACAGTTGATATCAAATATTATTTTATTTTAATTTTAGGTTTAAAACATAGTGATTAGACATTTATATAATTTAAGAAGTGATCCAACTGACTAGTCTAGTACCTATCCCGTGCTATAAGGAGTTATAATACCATATTATTAACTATACTCCCTGTGGGTTTACTTTATATCCACATGACTATTTTGTAAATACTAATTTGTACTTCTTAATCCCTTCACCTTTTTCACCCTGCCCCCTAAACAGCCTCCCGTCTGTCCAACTGATAAATCTGGTACCCATCTGGCACCATACATAGTTACTACAGTATTATTAACTATATTTCTTATGCTATATGCTACATCCCCAGGACTACTTTGTAACAACCAATTTGAACTTTTTAATTCCTTTCCTTTTTTAAGCCCCCGCCCATCTGGCAACTATTAAAATGTTCTCTGTATCTATGAGTTTATTCCATTTGTTTTTTTATTTTTTTCATTAGGTGCCACATAAAAGCAAAATCACATTGCGTCTGTCTTTATCTGATGTACTCCACTCAGAGCAATACCCTCCAGGTCCAACCCTGCCAGCAGACGGCAAGAACACATTCCTTTCCATGGCCATGCAATAGTCCATTGCACATATGTACCACTTACTCTTTACCAATTCATCCATTGACGAACACCCAGGCCACCTCCACATCTTGGCCATTGTAAACAATGCTGCAATCAACTATGGATGTATATGTCCTGTTGAAGTAGCATTTTGGGTGTTTTTGGACAAATACCCAGAAGTGGGATTACTGTGTCCTTCTTTGTCTCTTGTTATAGTCTTAGTTTTAAACTTTTTTTTTGTTTTTTTTGTTATGGTATAAGTATTGCTTCCCCAGCTCCTTTTTCTTTGTTTTTATTTTCATGAAATATCTTTTTCCCATCCTTTTACTTTCAGTCTATGTGTATATTTCAATTTGAGGTGAGTTTTTTGTAGGCAGCGTATGTACTGGTAAGTGTCTTGTTTTCTTATCCATTCAGCCACCTTATCTTTTGATTGGAATATTTAATCCATTTATATTAAAAGTAATTATTGACAGATATGTAGTTATTGCCATTTTATTATTCATATTACTTATTTATTTATTTATTTTTGTCTTAAAGAAAAGAAGTCCCTCTAAGATTCCTTTTAATAATTGTTTGGTTGTGATGAAGTCCTTTGCCTTTTCTTACAGGCAGATCTTTATCTGTCCTTCATTTCTAAATGACAGCTTTGCTGGGTTATAAGTCCTTGCTTTTCATCACTTTGAAAATTTTGTGCCAATCCCTCTGGCCTGCAAAGTTTCTGTTGAGAAATTAGCCTACAGTTTTATGGGAAAATGTTTACCTACTCCATCATCTTTTTTTTTTTTTTTTTTAAGATTTATTTTATTGTTTTTGACAGAGGTAGAGAGAGACAGAGGCAGAAAGAGACAGAGAGAAGGGGGAGGGCCCAGAGCAGTCTCCACAGTTGTCTGTCATCAGTTTTTCAACATGGTTTCATTCCACACAGGTGGGCGGGGGCCACACAGGGTGGGAGCTGAGCCGTGGGCTCCTGCATGGGAGGCATGCCTCCTTGAGCCAGGGGCCGAACTGAGGGGCAAGATCAAACTGGAGGTATCCTGCATGGGAAGCACACCCAAGTTCAGCACATGGGTCTGCATGGGTCAGGGCCGGGATTTGATCCTCAGTTCCCAGGGCTGCAAAGCGAGCGCTCAACTCGCTGAGCCATCCTGGCTTCCCCTACTCCATCATCTTGACAAGATACCTCTTGCCCCAATTTTTATGTGTCTTTTCTCTTTGTTGAAGTTCTCACTGAGATTATTGAGCATTCCTATTACCTGTGATTTAAACTCGGATCTGGTAGATTGTGTCCATTTTTTTTAGTTCTTTTTCTAGGTCTTTGTTTTTCTCCTTCATTTGGGATATGTTTCTTTGTGTCCTTATTTAGACTGCCTCTCTGTGTTTGTTTTCATGTATTAAGTAAAGCTAGTAGGTCTCTGAGTCTTGGTGGAATAGCCTTATATAGTAGGTTTCCTCTGGGGCCCAATGGCAGTGTCCCTGGTCACCAGAGATGAGTGCTTCAGGTATGTTCCTTGTGTGAGTTGTATGTGCCCTCTGTTTTAGTCAAACCTTGGTTGTTGTTTGTATATCAGTGGGAGAGATTGACCCTTGGGCTGATTGGTTGTGAGAACTGGCCATGAAAACAGTGGATAAGCTGTGGTGTGGAGGCTGGCCATTTTTGTGTGTCATTTATGGACATGGTTGGGTGGTGCTCTGGTCTGAAACTGGCCATTGGGTATGTAGGCTATGGGGCCTCTTAGAAGGGGCTCTGGAACAGGCCAAGACCAGCTGCTGTCTTTGCCACTTATCATGAGTCACAAAGCAATCCAAAGATGGCTACCACCCTTGCTAAGCTTGGAGGTGCCTCGAGAGGTGAAGCCATAAACTGAGGCCTGCTATTTCTAGCCAGGCTTGGGACTGCTCAATAAGGGGTATAGACACACCAAAACCAAATGCTGCTTGTTCCGGTTATGCAAACCTTTGAGAGATTTTGATAAAGTCTGCAGCATGAGCCAACATAGGCCATTTGTATGGGAAAGCCTCAGGAAGTGCTTGTGTGCACCCCCAAACTGTGAGTGTCAGGGTCTCAGGAAATCACAGGATAGGGTGGAAAACAGTGTGAGCCAATTTGATGGAGACTCAGATATAGTGGCCTCTGGCATCTGCATTCCAGGATGGTGGAGGGTTCAACAAAGAAACAATGGATTTGCCCCAAAGCCAGATGACTCAGTTTCTCCCTGTGTATCTCTGGTGCCTTTGGAGCTGCTTCCTCAGTGCTGGAGATCAGAGTGAGTGAGTTCATTAGTAAGTCTGTATGTAGGCCCTTTAAGAGGATCACCTTGGGTTGCTCAGGTCTCACTCAGCCCCGATCTCCACTGTTTCTCACAACCAGAAGTTGTGGAGCCTTCTCCCTGGCTCTGGAACCCTGGCCTTAGGTAGCCTGGTGTGGGGCTGGAACCCCTCATTCTTCTAGAGAGGCACTTCCACAGCTGAGATAGCTCTCTTGGTTTTTAACAGTTACACTCAGATGTGGTATGAGCTTGTTCCATGTCTCTGCCTTTTTTTATTATTTTTTATTTTTTTATTTTAATCAGTTTCCTAGCGGCTTCTTCTGTATGTCCTTAGTTATAGGAATTTGTTTCCTCTTGACTTCAGGCTTTTTTCAACAATGGTTGTTCTGTAGTGTAGTTGTAATTTTGATGTGGTCATGACAGGAGGCGACCACAGCATTTAACTGTTCAACCATCTTGACCCTAATTTGATCTTTCCATTCTTCTTCTGGGTCATGAGTCATGATCACATATTAATGAAAGGTTCATCAGTTACTGCAGAACACAGTCCCAGGGAAATAACATCCAACCAGAAAAACCTGGCTTGTTAGAGGTGCTCCAGACTCTGGTTGTGGCCTGGAAAGGCAGCATCCTTCCTTGTTTATATGACATGGCCATCTGACGATCTCATGTATTTCACAAACATTCACTGGTCAATTTTCACAGCATCTTCAGGAACTGAAGAGTGGAACAGATTGTTGTTCTCACAGAAGAGTTGGGAGAAATAGTCATACAAAAAATGTGTTTGCCAGGAGTTACAAAGAAATTAATAGAGTGCTTTTGCTATGCACGTAGTAGGCTCTCAATAAATACCATTTAATGGAGTTGAATCATAGCCTGAGCTAGGTAGTCACAGCTCTGCTTTTCCTTCATTCCTCTTTTCCTTGCTCTCCTCTTTCTTCCCTTCCTCTTTTTTCTTCCTTTCTTCTTTTTTCCCCTCCTTAATTCCTTGCTTCCTTCCTTTCATTTTTCTCTTCTTCCTTCCTTCTTCCTTCTTTACTTCTCCTTCCATTCTTTTTCCTATTTTCATGCTAGTTAATTTTATTTGTTCAATGGCTCATATTCCAAGCATTAGACCAAGTGGGGCTTTAATCCTGTAATATCAGATTAATATATTTAGAAAGATAAAAGCAAACTGTAATTTATGTGTGTGGATGAACTAAAGGCTCACAATTAAGCACATTGTAGTTTAAAAAATTTTACAGCCTGAAACTCAGAAGTCACAGATCTTTTAGGTCCTTCTGGATGTCCCACAGGGCATTTGCACTTTTCTTGAGTTAAACAAACGTATTGAACTTGAGCTTCTGGTTGATAACTCCTTTACATGGAAAGCAGACCATAAAGAATTCTGACACAAATATTGTAGATCATGCAAACTACAAAAATCATCTCTGGTAAGTAAACTCCTTTAGTTCTAAACCAAAAGCCAGACACTGGATTATCTTTCATTGGACTGGACAGTGATTCTGTTCCCTGTGAATGATTGATACAAGACTAAGCCAGAATTATGCATTTTACCTGATCATAAACCTTCCTAGATATCATAACTACTTCTAAATAATATTTTGTTCCCCAAGGTAAAAAAAAAACCAAAACAAAAAAACCTAATGCTATAAAATTTCTTGTCTTTAAAAATCATAAATTGAGTTAGTTTACAAGAAAACCAGCAAAGATTATATCTTCAAAAAACATACCCAGCAGACCAATATATTTAGGTAAGAAATATATTTGATATCAAAATATATTTTTAAACGTTAGAGTATTTAAAATTTGTTTCTAAATGTTTATTGTAAATTCCACGATGCTGGGGATGCTGAAAATGTTTGTGAATTACTAGAAGTAAATCTACCATGTAGTGGGGATGGTGAATGCTCATGAGTGGGGAGTGAAGATATGATAGGATCAGTGGTTCATGGATTGTCCCATTGTTGATACAACATTCTTGAAGAGGAGCTATCTCTCCACAATCACGGAGGGCTAAATAAAATAAGAGTATGACTACACTGTTTTAGTTTTAAATTGCTAGAATCTTTCAGCTCTCTCTTGTCCCTTTTTATTCAGAATCTGTTTGGTAGGCACTTAATGGTAACTTCTTCCTCACCATTGAGTTTTCACGCTCCAACTTAGAACCTCAACCTGTCTTTCTCACAGACCTGCTCAAAAACAGTGCCTCTAGAGGAACTCAGAAGTCTCTGCCTCTCTAGTTATGCATTTTAACAGCACTGATCTGGATCATTGTTTTGGTCCTCCTCTGTTTAGTTGCATATTTTATGATTGCTTTGGAAACACTTAAAGCTAGTAATTCACACTGTAAATTCTGTTGGGTATCTAGTTAGTTAAATTGGCCTACCCATTTTTTTTCTTTCAGTCAATACATAGTTAAATCTCTTATGGTATAGCTGATTCAGGTACATATGTTTAACCTCATCTGCTAGACATCTGAATGTTAGAATGATGTTTTCATAATTTGCTAGCTAACCATTTTCCTTTTTGGGGTAGATAGACTTTGCGGGGTGGGTAAGGAGTTATTCAAATTACAAAGCCAGGTCAGAATAACCCTTTCTCCATTCCAAATTTCACAAAAAACTTTAATTATAATCTTAACTAAGTACATTTGTTATTAATGGATCAGCATTGATCATTAATGTTTATCAATATTAAAATATTATAAATAGTAAATCTTATCAATATTAAAAAGCTGTCCTAAGGGTTTTGCTTGAAGAGGCCACCATTGGCCCTTCAAATGCCCAGCAAATATCACAGCTATAGTATCCATACCTCCTGGGTGAGACTAGTTTTAGATATTTCTTTTGAAAATGGATGGTTTCCAGTGGGGGTTGTCTTTTCTAGATTTTCTGGTAGATGTACAATGCCAGAAACTCAAGTTTCTGTTCAGATATTCACTACTTTGATATATTATTCTGGTTATACAGCAAGTTTTTATTTTTAAGATTTATTTTATTGTTTTTAACAGACAGAGATAGGCAGAGATGGAGAGAAGGAGGAGGGCCCAGGGCAGTCTCCACAGTTGTACGTCATCAGTTTTTGACATGGTTTCATTCCACACAGGTGGGCGGTGGCTGCACATGATGGGAACTGGACCAGGGGCCTCCCACATGGGAGTCATGTCCTCTCTAGCCAGGAGCAAACTGGGAGGTGAAAACCAAACTGGGGGCCTCCTGCCTGGGAAGTATACCCTCAGTTCAGCACATGGATTCTCAAAGACCAGGGCCAGGATTCAATCCTCGGTCCCCGGGGCTGCAAAGTGAGTGCTTAACCTGCTGAGCCATCCCTGCTTCACCTAGCAAGTTTAATTTAAATTTCTAAGCTCTTTGGCTTTCTCCCCTAAGGAAGGGGCTGATGTTCTTTCTGAGATTTAGAGATAGTTTGCGAATCTCCACTGATTTATTCTTCGGTGAAGAGAAGGGGTTACACGGGATAGAAGCATTAGTCTGTGGCAGAGTTAGACTGCCTTTTTCTACATTAAAACTTTCTTTGCATAATACAAATATTAGGTTGGTCATAGGACAACTGGCCATTAGCTAGTACCTTCTTGACATCCAGCATAGAACAAGAATTGAGATACTGAGGAAGGGAAGGAGGATTGAAGGTACAATCTCATTGGGAGAGGAAATAGAGGCCAAGGGAGACCGAATAGGGATTCAAAAACAAAATTTCTGTAATACTAAGTTTTCTCTACAACCAATTCTTTTTTAATATATTATTTATTTATTTATTTTTGAGAGAGAGAGATACAGAGACAGAGAGAACTGAACTGGGGGAGCTCCCAGTTCAGCATATGGTTCCGCACGGGCCAGGGCCGGGATTCGATCCCTGGTCCCCGGCATGCAAAGTGAGCGCTTAACCCACTGAGCAATCCCGACTTCCGCTACAACCAATTCTTAATTGCTACTAAAAATCATTGTTAACAATCTTTCTGTCATCACCATCACCATTAAAGTACTCAATTGGAAAGCAAGTAATTTTACTCAGGGACCTAAATCTTATAACATTCTTTGGGGAAAATCAGTAGCTATTCTCCTTATACTCTATCCCATCTTGTATTTTCCAGCATAAAACAGAGCAAGGCAGAGGTTTTCACCCTGGGATTTTATAAACCTGAGGTGGATTTTGGATCTTTTTAATACGGTAACTTATTTATCCAAATGAATAGGATCCTCATCATAGTTTCTGTTTTAGTGGACTGTATTTATAACATTGCCTTTATTACTCAAAATAATTTTGTAACTGATTAAAATAAACTGTGAGAGATTCCATTAAATACTTTGAGGCAAATTTTATCTTTGAGGGTAGATTTGACTCCTTTAAAAGCTAAATGTCATTTGCAGATAAATTTGGTGAGGAAACTACATACTCATATAGAATAATCTTCTTTGGTTAAAAAGAAAATGGTGGGACTATAAAGCCATTAAGCTAAGTGTGTTCATTTGAGGTTTATAAACTG
Source organism: Craseonycteris thonglongyai (assembly GCA_004027555.1). Classification (NCBI taxonomy): domain Eukaryota; kingdom Metazoa; phylum Chordata; class Mammalia; order Chiroptera; family Craseonycteridae; genus Craseonycteris; species Craseonycteris thonglongyai. Next base: position 17,342 of record PVKE010007004.1, on the reverse strand, counting down.
GATCTAAAGTCAACGCCCAAGGAATAGCTCCACAGCTGTTATGAGAATTGGTGGTGCCATTAGTATGAGAGTGTCCCAGGGGGCCTATTCTGAAAGTATGAACATGTGAAACCAATGTGATATATTTGTTTGAGAATAAGCCACATTATGTTACTGTCCCATTCTGTTGTAGTTTATGTCCTTCTCTAAGCTGGGGTATCATTCATGTACTAATTTTCTCATATAACAAGAACTGGCCCATCAACGTAGTGTCAAGGTTAAGAGAAGAACCTTGAGTCAGCTTGGCTGGATCCAAATCCAACAGCAACACTTTATATACTGTCATCCTGGACAAAGTTACCTAACTTTTTAGACATTCTCTCTGTCTCATCTGAGTAGAATAGGTATGATGTTAGTGCTGTTGGGGGCTACAGTGAGTAAAAGCATGCATTGCCTGATGCCCACAGTAAACACTCACAAATGTTAGCTGTTATGGAAGTTTAACTGACAGCCCATTTTGTGCCACTCACTCTTGCTGCCAAAATTCTTGGCTTGGGATTAAAATGAATCACAATAAGAGGCAAAAACTTAAATTCAAATAAAAATGATAATGAAATAAACATCACATTCACATGATTATCTATTTAAAATTGCCAGTCTATAAAATCCTCCAAAAATATCCATAAAAAATTTATCTAGGTAATTGCACCAGTGACCAAAACAAGACTGGTTATTACAATAGTCGCTGGATGACAGTTGTTTTAAATTCATATATGCTAATGGCTCTGAAAAATCCTCATTAAAAGCAATTGCTGTTTTAATCTGAAAGCTCTTAGCATTCAAACCACAAAAAGCACATTGCCTTCATATAGTAATAATATTTGAAGTATAAGCTGTATAGAAATATTCTGCATAAAACTCTACAACTATTCTTTCGGAAATGTCGCACATTTATGAAGAAGGTTAAATAGGGTTTGGATCAAGGTACAAGCAAGGTGATGTTCTAATAAAACTTCCAGTAATTCTGACAGATGAACTCCCATGGCCAGAATCCACATCAGGCTACGGGTACGTGGCACTCTGCTTTAGAGTTTGGTAGGACAGGACTAGAAAACAATATTTCCAGTCTTTTGTTTTCTGTTGTTTCCAGACAAGACTGGACACTTTCTTAATCTAGTCACAAAGGACTGATATTAACAGTCATTCTTTTCACCTGTATGTGCTTACACATTTATTGTATATACTCTCTGCATATAAACAATGCACCTGAATTTCTTATAAGACGGGCAGTATTAGAAGTACCTGTCTGTTTAAGAAGATGCTGAAGAATAATAAAGGCTTTCTATAAGTTCTTCTAAACAATAGTTTTAGTTTAAGACTGAACCCACCAAAGGTATGATTTCCCAGTTATTTTGGCAGTTGCAATTGTAGTTTCTGGAGCTTAAATGTTTAATTAGGAGTCTTTGGAAAGTTTCATGTCAAGCTAAAAATATTTCTAATGTACACTCTCTGCTTACTCAAAGCTGCATGGAGCTGTAATTTAGAAAGGAAACTTGTTTCCTTAATTGTTGTGTCAGTCAGTAAAAGCACAGGGAGCAGGCACAGAATAATCTGTTTATATTTAACCATGCCAGTGGCCATGAAATGTCACAACCTTCACGTAATTTGGGGAAAGGTTAGGGATGTTATCTCTATAGAACCAATTGATTTATAATCTGTTTTACTCTTAAAAATTGTGTACTTTGCAGAATTTTTATGTAGAACTTTTGCTTCTATCATTATAATTTTGCTTGTATACAATACTTGAAAATAAAGACTTGAGTAAGGTTTATTAGCTAACTCCTTTGTTTTTGCATTCCAGTCAGTCACTGCAGAAAGCTAGGTTAACGGAAAATATAAACTAATATATAAGTTTGAATTAAGAGGTTTATTTTATCTAAATTCTGTTGTTTTGATACTTTCTCCAGCTTTTGAAGAGTATGTTTTATTATGGAACAGATTTAGAGATGAATAAACTGAAGACAAGCACACACTTTTAGGATGACTCATCTACCTACCAAGTGTGGTGAGAGAAGGGAAAAAACAAAGAAAAATGATCAAACAAGAAGGAATAACACTTTGCATCTCCATAGCGGTCTTTGGCCTTCAAAGCATTTTCACATCTATGCCTGCAGCCAATACAGAGAGAGTTTACCAGGTATGTTCTTATTAGATGAGCTCATCCCCTAAAAGTGTAGGGTTCTGTATCATGTAGTGGTTACAAGTTCAAGCTTGAGAGTTAGATGGATGTGGGTTATGATTCCAGTTCTGCCACTTACATCAGTGCAATCTTGGATAAACTACATTAACATCTCTCTCTGAGTGTCAGGTTCCTCCTCTGAAAAACAGGGATTATGATAACTGCTTTACAGGTACTTTAGCCACACAAATGTGCATGGCATATGCACATAGTACCCACACACTGAATCACAGTTGTTGCTTCTTGTTATAATTGATATTGCTATGTAGCCCTACAAGCAGAGGGAATACTTTCCAGCTATCGTATAAAGACAGGGCCAAAGTAAAACGGACATTGAACACTTGACAATGGACTCAAGAATAGAGAAAGAGGTTTTGTTCTTTTTGGAAATCATATTTACAGATGATGTCAACATATTGGCATGCTCATCTCCACATCCCATTAACTTCCAAATGTTATTTCTTAGAATTGACCCTCACCAACTAGAAAATCATTTGGCCTGGTCGCTGATGGACCCTTGCTTTGTGATGTGTGGGAATCTCTAGTTTATGGAATCCTTTGATAGTTCTTGTTTATTCTATTCTTGAGTTAGTTTTGTTAAAATTATTTTTGTACTCTATGTGTATTAATTAAGAGGCAATATGATAGTAATTAGGTACCCCTTGACAACCAAGACCCAAGAACAATCTTCTAAAAGTTACTTAACTTCATCAACTTTTTGGTACATTTGCTTTATTCTGTATTTAATTTGAATATCAGCATCACTTAAATGTTTTATAATTGCAATAATGTCTAAAGTTTATTTGTTATTGAAACATGTAGACATATGAGTTCTACATCTTTATGAAATAAGTGTTAGAATAAATTCAGTGTTTAATTAGCATTATGTATGTAAATGAAAGAAGGGGTATTTTCATGCATATATGGTTTTTAAGAAATAATCAGGGGAAGCCGGGATGGCTCAGTGGGTTGAGCTTTCACTTTGCAGCGCTGGGGACCAAGGATTGAATCCCGGCCCTGGCCTGTGCGGAACCATATGCTGAGCTGGGGAGTTCCCCCATTTCAGTTCTCTCTCTGTCTCTGTCCCTGTATCTCTCTCTCTCTCTGTCAAAAAATTAATAAATAACTAAATAAAACTTAAAAAAAAACCCAAAAACTGTTGTTTAAAAAAAAAAAAAAAAGAAATAATCAGGTGTAATACTGTCAGAAAAAGAACTAGCCATTTACACTGAATAAAAATAGCATGTAAGAAATATGACACTACAGTCTTTAACAATTACAGTTCTGGAGAAAGTAAATATAACTAAGACTGTAGAATCATAGAGTCATTTCTTTCAATATCTTAATCATTTTGTAATGAAGTCCTGGGTAAGGAGTGACATAGTATATCTATGACAGAGTAAGGATGGTGGCATTTTCATAACATAGTAGTTGAGAAAGTTGGGAGAATGGATAAATCCAGTTTAAGAAGGTCTTTTCAAGTCAGATAGAAATTTTGACTTAATTTAAGTAATAAGTACCAGACTGGTCTTCATCATCAAAAGTCCATTATCAAAATCAATGAGAATTACGACAGTTTTATTACAAACAATCAGTGAGCAATATGCAATGTGACCAAAAAGGTGGAATGTGAACAGGTGTAGGCTCTAGTTTGCAAGTTGTGGCAGTGACAGAGGCAGTAGGCTAAATTTAATTAGATTTTATTGGATATCCCATAGTAAGTATTGCAGTGGATTACTTGGAAAGTGATGGAAGACTCTCTCTGTAGTTACTTGAGAGAGAGATTGATTCTCCACAGTCTGGGAGCTATAGGTTAGTGTTTCAGTGAAAGTGAGGACCAGGGACAAAAGTTAAACACAGCCTTAGATTTTGTGTAAAACAGCCACCCTTGGCTTTAATGGTATGTGCTTGGGACAATATACATATACTATCAGGGTTGCTGCACATGGAGGGTTGTAAACTGCCTACCCCTCAAGGGAGCTGTTTGAATCACAGACTTCATAAATTTAAATACTATTGCAATGTGTTTCTGGCAAATGTCAGTAAAATGTTTTGTTCTATAAAATCAGTATAGGAATTTCCATTTCTGGTGTAGATGAACAAGCTCCTCATTGAACCTCTTGCAAGTAACTATAAATTCTGGGTAAAATACAAAAATAACTCCCTGAAGATTCTAGAGAGTGAACAAAAGTAGGAAAATTCTGAAGGACAGCACAATTTGGAGGTACAACTTGCATGGGTTGAGCTTCAGATTTTTGCAGTTTTACCCTGAGGGTAGCTGGGACAACCAGCGGAAGAAGCCAGTGGGAAAAGGAGGGAGAATTTCAGAAAGGAGCGGGCCTGAGGAGCTGAATGCCAAACTTTGTGTCTAAATTCTGCCCAAGTCCCTTAGTAACCCCTGGAGCACAAGTGTGTAGGATGCACTCAATTTCTGAGCAATAATCTGAGCTGCCGACTGCTGTAGGCGACACAGTGGCAGTTAGAGTCTAATCAAGACAATTGCCCGCTAAACCCAAAACATCAAGTAATATCATACAACCCAGAGTCTCCACAACATAACATTCATAATATCCAAATAATTCAAGGTTATTTTACAAAAAGCAAGAGAAACATGACCCATTTTGAAGGGGAAAAACACCTTATAGGTGCCAACTCTAAGTTGACTCAAATGTTGGAATTATAAGGATTTTAAAGCAGCTATTATAGTAATCTCAAGGTGACAAAATAGAATATTCTTGTAAAGAAGAAATTGACACAAAATCTCAGTTGAGAAAATAAAAAAGTAAAACCGGTATACTCGTATTACAATTCCTAAACAAATGGAAAATGTATCTGAAGGAAGGGTGTCCTTTACTAATTTGCATGGTGTCACTGTATAAACTATCAATCAAACACATATTTTTGGAAAATACCTAATGCCTATTGCTCTTAAAAAGCCGTAAAATAGTTAAAATTAACCCAGGAAAAGTTACTTTTAGGTACTTGGAATCAGTCCCATATAAAAAGTGAACAAACATAATTTAGCAAAGTTAGGTGGGAGCTGAAAGGTGCACATTTTCTGCTAAGTTCCGTATTCTGAAAGACTTCTAGGAAATACAATATATAACCATATTTATAAGAAGGATACCAGCTTTGTAAAGTGGTATAAAGTTCATTTCTCACAAACTTTTGGTCTATACCTATTTTTTAAATGTTGGTGTTTCTTTTAGGTTGCATAATACAAAATATATAAAAGCCATGATTCATGAAAAATGAAAAATATAATTTGTGAGCAGTGTTATGTTATTAGGTTGTGGTTTGTATATATTAGTCATAACAAAGGTGGTAGATTTGTGAATGATTACTAAATTTCATTTACAAAGTACTATTTTGTTTATTTTTTTCAGGAAATACAGAAGTGTATTTTGTAAACTATTTTAATGGGAACTTTCTAGCATATTATATAAGAAGCATAAGAAGCACAGGAGTTATTCAGTCAACAGCATTGTGTATAGAAAAAGGGTTGCTGAGATATTAGATCGGATACCCTCCCTCTTCAGATAATTGGTGTTTGAGGAAACTGTGCAAGATCTATCAAAGAATTTGATGTCCATGCTATATATTATCAGGTTTCCATTTAGCCACATTAATTCATTGCATAGTATAATCTCCTAATATCATGTGTAACAACACATGTATATGATGACTTCTCAAATTTGCTGTCAAGATTGATAATGTGAATGTTATAGACTGACAAAAAAACAAAACAAAACAAAACTCTACTGTATAGGAAACTCAGCATTACATACTGAGAGGCAAGCTATTTATTTCTGCCTTTTATATTTGTTGTTCTTTTGTGGTTCAATGGATATACACCTATCTTTTTTATGTAACCATCCTGACATGTCTTTTCTCCAATATTTATAAGTATGTTACATTTCATAACTATGTTACATGTTTCTTTATCATTTCATACAGTACTTAGCATAGGTGCTAAATACAAAAGCTCAGAATTAAGAAACACTTATGTATGATTTAGATCTGGATAAGTAACTTGAACTCTCCAAACAATAGTTTCCTCATCTTTTAAGTGAGATTAATAACAGCTACCTCATGGAGTTCTTGCATGGTTTGTATAAGATAGAGCAAGTAAAGTATATATTATTAGGACCTGCAACATAGTAAGTACTAAAAAAGTAGTTATTAAGCCTATATTATTATTGCACTTGACAAAATTTTATTAAATAAATAAATGATGACATAATTTTATAAACTTGAGAATTTTATCTCATATTGATCTACAGGAGGGGCTAAATGGTTCCTTTGAAAGCTCATATAAAAAAGTGTACAAAAACACTATTTGGCAGTAGTAGGTGAGAACAGAAATATGCACATTTTCCATTAAATTTCATCTAACAGACTTCCAGAAAATACAATACAAAACAACATTTATAAAGATAATACTTGCTATGAATCTTATGACTAGATGAATTCCACAATTTTTTTATATCAGCACCTACAAACTGCAATACATTGTGCAAAGAAAAAGGGTAGAATGAAGAATGGAAACATAAAGCTAAAATAACCTGACTCTATTTTCAAAAACTTGCAACTTTCACTTAGTAATTAAAATAATAGATTATCTGATATGGACAATGGTTCTAGACATTGCAGATAGCTGGAAATTATAAAATAAATCACCATGCTTACATAAAAATAAGTATATACACACTACAAAATTTGCAAACCTCCTCTAGTTTTGCTCTGATACAATAGAAATTTCAAATACTTAACCGAGGCTCAAATAATCATCAGTTTATACTCAGAAGCCCCATTTTGTATTTTCTTATTTGTCATCTTTTAAATATTTCTATAAATTCTTAAAATTCAGGCTTGTTTTGTTGTTATAGTAACCGACAGCTTGACTAGACAATGAAATGAAGCTCCTCATTCTTCTTATTTTCTGATTAAACACCAAAATATCAACTCATACCAAATTTGTAGTAGTGAGAAATCCAATGTCAAAACCAACTACAAAAATAACAAACAAAACCAACAAGAACACTACCACTAATGTAGTCAGTGATTTGCTGGTAAATGTTTGACAACTGACTGTCAACAAAACAAATCATAACTCTGATTTATGGCATTTGCCAGTTTCTGTGGTGTTCATTCTCTATCTGTGGCTGATTTCAAGACACCAATGTGATGCCACCGAATGCAGAATTAGGAAGAAAAGTACAGTAATATACTATTATATTCTACCAGAAAGACATAAAATGTAGAAATAACTTCAGGAGTCATATAGTAAAGTATCGGAAAGAATTGAGGAGTGACAAACTTAGAGTAGTTACTACTTTATTAATATTATTTTTTAATTTTAAGTTTATATAACTTAATTTTTAATAATGGCCTTGTTTAATGAACAGTTTGCAAAATTCCTGAAAATTCGGCAGCTGGCTTTTATGAGTTAGTACAAATACGCTCTAGCATAACACTGAACGGAGTATAATGATTAAAGGGCATGACACACATATCGAAAATGGGACTCAGCCACTTTCAGATATTACTAGTCAAGTTACCTGATCTCTCTGTATCTCAGTGTTCTCATCTGTATAATTACAGAGTTGTTGCAAAAAAAAAAAAAAATGAGGAAATGCTAGTATAGCACTTAGCACAGTGTCTCAAACAATAACTCATTCAAAATATTATTATAAATTGTTACTTCCACAGTTTATTGTTGATAAAATTACTTTGTTCATGTAGGAAAAATAGTGAAATTTTATTGATGGGAAAAGATTTCTTATTTTGTGATCTACAAAGGGACAGTCAATTTTGCTTCTCAGACAGTAGACAACAATTTCCTAGAAACTGAAAGGGGGAAAACGCTCTCAATCAGCATGATTGAAGTAATATTTTATTAGCTGGATTGTAAAGCAGAAAGAGATTTCATGTATTCTGGAATACAGCTTCAGTAAGAGGTTTCAACTTAGGTGTTATTTCTGATCAACTGAGCTTCAGACTGAAGTTGAATGTTAAGAAGGATTTTGAGGCTGCTTCTAGGCTTGTTAGGTAAGAGCACTTTAATTAATAAGCAAGAGAGCAATAGTCACTATGGTTAATGATGGATATAAAAGAAACCACTATATGAATTTAGCATCCTTGATCTAGGTCTATGCCTACAACCTTCGGAAAAATTTATGTTGTACCCTGCTTGCAAAGAAAAAAAAAAATTTCTCAGCTTGGGGTGGTAATACAGTTGAAATGGAGTTTGGCTAAAATATGGTGGAGACCTTTTAAAAAATGTATATAATTTATGGTCAGGGTAAGAGCAAGAAAACAAAACTGACCAGTTCAGCAGTTATTTAGGAGGGGGGCAGCTGGAAAATGATAGTGTATAAAGCAAATGAGACTTGGAATCAAAAGAAAAATCAACATTCTTGGCTATTTTTCCACATTCCATTTGAGAGCCATACAACAAAAATAGCAATGTTGGAATATTATTTGGGATATGTGTTAATGGAAGTTACACATGCCTTTTTAAGAAAAGATTATAGGCCTTGCTTTGGCTTTTCAAGCAGTATAACAACCCCATTTCCACATAAAAGAAGCAAGGCCAGCAGTCTTGCAGCAGAAGGCCAATTCTAGTTTCCTTGAGTGAATAAGTAGAATTTAATTGTGTCATGGCCTTTTTACCAAGAGGCACTTCATATTCTCTGGGATGATTTTGTGTAAAACCTGTGACAGGTACTATACAATATAGAATCAGGTTTCTCAAATTATAAAGATCGATTCCTAGCTTCTCTAAGCATCTTCAGTGTATTCTCATTAGAGTCTCTACTAAAAAAACAAAAACAAAAATCAGTTACCCTATTTAGGTACACAATTCAGAGTCAGGTGAATACACATAGTATTCAATACTGACCTTAGAGGGGTTGGAATAGGTGTACCTACTTTTAAGCAGTATAGGCCTTGGCAAATGATCCTAATTTAAGGGTACTTACATTGCAGTCAATTAATTTTTTTCTACATTTAAGTCCTTTTTAGTGTAATATTCTTTTCTGTTTTAAAAACCTGTCACAGGTTTTTTAAAGCTTATAAAAAAGAAAAGTATAGGGAATAATATAACGAACATTCATGCATTCAACCCCTAAATGAACAAATGTTTACATTTTGTCATTTGCTTCTTATCTATTTATTCAGTTTCATATAAGAACTGCACATGCTGCAGTATGGATGTACCTTGGAGATGAGCTGGGTGATACAGATCAGTCCCAGTACAGACAGGTGCTGTATGATTACACTCGTAGGAGGTATCTGGGGCAGTCAAACTCTTAGAAAGAATGGTGGTGGCTGTGGGCTGGGGAGGTGGGAAGTGGGGAGTTGTTCGATTGGTATAGTTTCAGTTTTGCAAGAAGGAAGATTCTGGAGATCTGTGGCACAACAATGGGAGTGTACTTAACACTACTAAACTGTGTACTTAAAAATGGTTAAGGTGGTAACTTTTTTTTTTTAAGATTTATTTTATTATTTTTGATACAGACAGAGACAGACAGACAGAGACAGACAGAGAGAAGGGAGGAGGGTCCAGAGCAGTATCCATCATTGTACGTCATCAGTTTTTGACATGGTTTTATTCCACACATGTGGGCCAGGACTGCGCAGGGTGGGTACTAGGCTGGGGGCCTCCAGCATGAGAGGGACCCCACTTCAAGCCAGGAGCAGAACCAGAAGGTGAGAACCAAACTGGAGGCCTCCCATATGGGAAGCAAACCCCAGCTCAGCATATGGGTCCTCATGGACTGGGGCTGGGATTTGATCCTCAGTCCCTGGGGCTACAAAGTGAGCACTTATCCAGCTGAGCCATCATGGCTTCCCCAGTAACTTTTTTTAAATTGTTAAGTTTATTGGGGTGACATTGGTAAAAATTACTTAGGTTCCAGGTACATTGTTTATGCATTGCATTCTGTGCTCACCACCCAGAGTCAGTTCTTCTTTCATCACCATATATCTGATGCTCCCTCCCTCCTCCTCTATCCACCTTCCCTCTTACCCTCAGGTAAGTGCTAAATTATTGTCTGTGTCCCTGAGTTTTTGTTTCTTTGTTATTTTCAGTTTTATATTTCACATATAGGTGAAGTCATATAGTTCTTGATGTTTTCTGTCTGACTTACTGTACTTCACTTAACATGATGATCTCAAGGTTGATAGGATGGTAACTTTTGTTATGTGTTTTTGACTACAACTAAAAATAAAGAAAAATATTAAAAAAAAACTGCAACTCATCATTTGCCTCATTTGTCTAAAAGTTATACCAAAAAGAAAAAAAACAAAAAGCTTTTTAAGCTGATGCTTCGTTCATTCACTTGACTATTATCCACCACCCCCATATTTGCCAGATACAGTGGGAGGAATTATGAATAGAGATCAGTGAGGTGTGGTCATTGTTCATAAAAAGCTATAAGTAGAGTTAGGAGAAAGAAATAAGCAAAAACAAACAAGAAAACAAACAAACAAAAGGAACTGCAAAACTTTTGTTAAGGTGCCTCTTTTCTTCCTAGCCTGTTCCCTTACTCCCTCACCAGAAACAGTTACTGTCACAAATGAGGTGTGTATTGTTCCAGTTTACCTTTTTATACCTTTACTACATACATCACCATTATCTATCTATAATATGTCTAATGTTGCTTATTAAATTTATACAAGTAATATAATTTTACATATTATTTTATAACTTGCTTCTTTCAGCGATTCAACTTTATTTTTTGAGGTCTATTGATGTTGACAATAGATATGGGTCATTCTTTTTTTTTTTTTAAGATTTACTCTATTGCTTTTGACAGAGACAGAGAGAGACAGAGACAGAAACAGAAAGAGAGAGAGAAGTGGGAGGCCCCAGAGTAGTCTCCATAGTTGTACATCATCAGTTTTCAACATGGCTTTGTTCCACACAGGTGGGTGGGGGCCGTGCAAGGTGGGAATTGGGCTGGGGCCTCCTGCATGGGAGACACACCCCAGTTTAGCATGTGGGTCCACACAGGCCGGGGCTGGGATTTGATCCTCGGTCCCTGGGGCTGCAAAAGTGAGTGCTTAACCCACTGAGCCATATGGCTTCTCTGGGTCATTCTTTATAATTGCTGTATAGTTATCTCATCATATCAATATTCCAAAATTCATTTAATATTTTTCTATGAATGAACATTTAGGGTTTTGTAAAAGCATCCCTGAAAAAAAAATACATGCAATTTGTCATGTTTACAAATTTTTTTCCAATTTCTCACTTAAAAATTTAATTCCAATGTAGACAACTTGGAAACCAACCAAGCAAAAAAGTCTTTTCCAATTTATCATCTTCAAAGTTAAATGAATATTAATACACTATTAATAATTATTTTCATTATGTGGCTCTCTATAGTCACACACACATTTACAAAAGTGACATCTCAGTATACAGGCTACTTACTGGTCAAGGTGTTTATACACATTTGGACTCTTTCACATTTACTTTAATTTTATCACAATGAATTAAGTAGGTATCTATTGAGGAAAGTTATAAAAGTGAAATCTTATCTTCAAGTGCAGAAACACTAGGAACCTGGGCAATGCAGTGCAGACACAGCACAGCAAGGGCAGAGTGTGCTGATCAAGCACCTGCACACGTTTTATTGATTGTGTGCATCTGGGAACACCCTGGACAAATATGACCAAGTCTGCACTTGTTCCTGGTATTCCTACCAGCAGTTTTACCATATATGGGTTAAGTTGGAATACTTGAAAAAAGCATGAATATTTGTTTGCGTCTGTGTAAATAATTTGGTGTAAAACTGACATTCTTACTTGAGTACATAGTCTTTCTTTTATGGGGAAAGACAATACAAGATTTAAAGACTTTTGTAGAAAGCTTATTTGTTGTTGAGAAGATTTCTATTTTCTAATTCTTGTAGGGGATGAGAGCATTTGGGAGACGTTTATTTTATTGAACAACATGTTGCAGGGATTGTCTTTTGGCACACAGAATGCGCTTCTCAACTTCTGCGTTCCTGACATACTGAACCAGCTATCTCTTTGTTGTGGGGACGTGCCTTGTGCATTGCAGGACGCATACCAGCTTCTCAGGCCTTTACCCATTGGACGCTAGTAGCATCTCATCCTCTCTCCCACTCTTTTAGCAAAATTCTCCCCTGAGTTGAGAAATGCAGCTATAGAGAGATATCTAAAACAGGGAGAATATAACAGCTAGGGCTGGTAATTGAAATTTGGGTAAAAACAAGTAAGATCCTGTTCTTACTTAATGTCTTTGCTCTCCTTCTTTCGAAGATCTCTTCTATTGCCAATCTCATCAATTCTCATCTCTGTGGGAGTGACTCCGCAATACGAGCAGAAAACTTAGGAGATAATATTAAACATAAATATACTCGTATTTAAGCAGATAGGCATCCAAGGAAGCTGAAATAAAAGCCTTTTTTTTTCTTTTGGAAGCATAACATATTTCTTTCTTTTTTCTTTTTATTGTTAAATTTAATGGGGTGACATTGGTTGGTAACAATTAGACAGTTTCCAGATGTACAAGTCCACACCGCATCACCCATGCATCGCATCATGTGCCCACCTCCCAGAATCAGCTCCCTTTTCATCACCATATATCTGGTGCCCACAACATATTTCTTTCTATTCATTCATTACTTCTTATAACATTCTTGTAGCTTCTGAGGTGAAAAGACTGATGTGGAGACACTGACTTTCATTATTTCCAATCCACAAAAAAATGTTTCTAAATTTAGGTCATTATAATTATCTGGTTTTCTCCAAGGCATTAACAAGGTTAATCAGAGGGTTTAATGACTAATTTCAGAGGAAGAATGATTGGTGACTAAAGTATTCCTAATGTCATAGATGAATATACGTATCTTTTGAGGGTTCGAGTTGATTAAACAGGTATCTGTATCCTGCAAGCTTATAGTTTTGCATTTGTCCCTGGAATTGGTGGTTGTAAATGTCTGTCTACAGGGCTGAAGCTCCTTGCCACGGCTCTGGAAGAGGAGTGGAAAAAGGGCCCCAGAGGCAGCTTGGCTCTTCAGCCAGGAAAGTGCCATTGCTTGCTAGCACAATGTCTAAGGTTGACCCCATACAGGCAGATGTGACTGGGCAATGAGTTGGCCTTTCAGATGACAAATATCCCTCCTTTATTTGCTGACTTTTGACCAATTGAGGCTTTCTTGCTGTTACTAAAAAATAAAGCATTCCATAACATCGATTTACTTTCATACACAAATGGCTGTTTTCATCATTCATTCACTCATTCATGCATTCATACATTTATTCATTCATTTGACAAATGCAATGCCTCCCGTGTGCCAGTGGGGTAGACAAACAGGAATAATGCTAACAATGACTTCTAGGTTACCCCCTCCCCACATTCTACTTCCAGGCTGCCTGGGAATGAAGTGCCTGAACTGGGGGGCTCCCCTCCGCTAAGCACCCTAGGGTGTGTTCCTAAACTCAGTTTATTGTGGGCCCTTAGGTTCCACAGGTTGGGGGTGGGGGGAGGTGTAAGCTTCAGTGATGAGCTGATACTTGTGGCCAGACTATTCTTACTCTAATTCAAGCTGTATTTGTCTTGCTTATCAGGCTATTGGCACCCTCACCCCTGAAAAGGAGAAAACTCCCCCAGTGGAACAGTAACTGACCTTTCTTGCCCTTAGTTCCAGTCAGTGCCCAGTGACTCATGCTGGCATTTGGGCCCTTTGCCAACACTATTCTAGCTGCTGAGGAGATAGGTACCAACTAGACAAAAATCCTTACCCTCAAGGACCTTACATTCCAGTGGGTAAGCCAGACAGCAACTACATTGTGTGAACAAGTGGAATATGTAGTTTGTCCTAAAAGAGTAAGTGTGATAAGAAAAACAAAGCAGGAAAGGGGAACAAAGGGCGTTGGGAGTGGGGGTTGGTGTCATATTGTCTTTGCAGATAAATTCAAAGGGTTGATGGGGAAAAAGACAGCCAGAAGACATGGAACACTGGAAGGCGTTTGTGAACGTTACAGCAGGGGAAAGGGGCATCAGGAAACGCTGGAGGTGCATCCGGCCAACTGAGTTTTGCTTTTCGTTTCTCTCCAGGCCGCGCTTAGAGCAAAGTTCATCAGGCAGTTCCACGTGCAAACATCGCCCAGAGGCTCTCAAAGAGCGCTGCAGCTGAAATGGGTCTCTTTCTGCATTGCTGTCTCCCCTGCTCATCTCTCAGGGTACTGATGAGGATCAAAGGAGAGTATGGCTCTAAAGGTGCTTTGAAAACAATGAAAGCTCTCCACATTGACAAGGCGTGATTATTGCAGAATTGTGTTAGAATAAGCAAAGAGACCATTTCTGCATACAGACGTTACTAAGTATATTTAGTAAAAACATGGGGGTGGGGTGGGGGAGGGTGGAAAGAGAGAGAAGAGAGAGAGAGAGAGAGAGAGAGAGATTGATTGAATACAGGCTTGGCTTCTAAATATACGCAGGCTGTTAGCTGACTATCCAGGTGAAGTGACTTCCTTACCTGCAAGTTACTGCTGTTGGCCATCACAGCGTTATTCTTCTGAGGTAATTTTCTTCTTTATCATTAGGCTGCAAAGCATATGCCCACTTCTAGGGTAAAACGATTGACTTTATCTTAACTAAATGTGTAAAGTGAAAGGCAGGTTAATTACTCAGGCAACAGAAAATAATTGCCAAATGGAAAAGGAGAAACACTGGTGAGAGAAATATGTCTTCTGAGAACACATAACAAATGCCAAAATTAATGACTATTTTGATAGAAGGAATAAAATTAACAATTTTCTAATCTAACAAAGTTAACAGTGCTGGTCTCTTTTTAAAACAATCAAAAATTTTCTTCTTCATTATTTCACAGATGTCCCCTCTAAATTTACTAGAGATTGAGAACTGATAAATTTTAAGACCACTTCTATTGTTCATGTACTTTTATGTATTTGTATTTATTTATGTATTTAATTGTTTGAGAGAAGGTAAGAAAGAGAGAGAAGGGATGGGGAGGGCTTAGAGCAGTGTTCATAGTTGTACGTCATTAGTTGTGACATGGTTTCATTCCACACAGGTGGGTGTAGGGCTCTAGGAGGCAGGAACCAAATCGGAGCCTCATGCGTGAGAGGCAAGATCCTTCCCTGCTGAGCCATTTTGGCAGCTACCAGTTGTGCTACAGTTCAGCACAAGGGTTTGCATGGGTCGGGGCCTGGAATTGAACCCTAAACTTTGTGACTGCGAGGCAAGCCCTCAACCACTGAACGAACCACCCTGGTATACCTGCTCAATTACTTCTAAAATAGTAGGTTGTGGGCTTGCAGTTCATTTAAGATAATATTCCTAAAGAATTACTTAAAGGGAAACTAATTTTCTGAAGCAATATGGGAACCAAACTTTAATGTTTAATTTTTGTCTCATTGGAACAGTCTTTGTGTTGTAAATATGAATTATAAAAACACATACTTAAAACATTACTTATTATAAGAAATCGTTGGAAAAATTAAAATGGATGTAACAAAAACATATGCGAGTATTCTGCAGATAGTGTACTCTGAAGGAAAATTCATCATAAACAAATGTGGTAGATAAAGTAGATCAAACTAATTGATTTAAAATTGGCCAGACTTCGCCATACGAAATATGCCTAAATGAGTTGTCCTGACGATCCACAATCTACCCATGTATGTTTGGTTTCCCGTTAATTAAATTGTTTCATTCCAGCGTTCTGTGTTTTTGAGTCCTTGAGCTAGCGTGTGGGTTGGTCCACAGAGTGCACCCTTGGTAGCATTGGCAGGAGCAGGGCACTCACTGAATTGTGACGCATCTGGCAGATTCAGAAAAGGCGTGGGTCGGGGACAGAGGAGCCCCAGCACCTGCCAACAGCATGCAGGGCTCCTTCTGCAGCTGTCATTGGCTCGTGCGATGTAACAGGGAAAAGTGTATGTGTCCAAATACAAATGTTGAAAAACAAACCAAAACCATAGGCAGACTGAGAGAAAGTGTCATGGGGAGAATTTTTCAGCCATCTGACATATCCTTTCATTTTTAAATTCTAGGAGATTCCTGTAAGTAGTCATGGTGCCTGGCTTCTGGTAGTATTTTTTAGGTGGTGTTCAGTTTTAGTGCTGCATACTATGAAAATGCATTTATTGTATTATGTATTAATAATTTGATATGTAACCATCATGGTATAGTAAGAAATATTATTCCCCAAAAAAGCAGAACAAAAAGTTCTACCAATCACTAAGCACCTGCTGGTTGGGGTCTTAAAATATGACTTTCCTCTCTCTATTTGAATAGTAATATATTTCTTTTCAATTCAGCAGAGTGGGGTAGGCAGAATAATGCTCTCTTAAAGATCTCTGGAACCTGTGAACATGTGATCTTAACGTGCCGAGAGACTTTGGTGATGTGATTAGGTGAAGGATCTCGAGATGGGAGATCATCCTGAGTGGCCGGAGCAGGCCCAATGTGGTCACAAGGGTCCTTAGAAGAAGGAGGCAGGAGGCCCAGAGTCAGAGAAGGAGAAGTAACTGAAGCAAAGGTCTGAGTGATATGGGGTCATGAGCCAAGGAACGCAGGTGGGCGCTGACATCTGGAAAAGGAGAAAATGGACTGTCCCAGAGCCTCTAGAAGCGAATGCAGCTCTGCCAATGCCTTGATTTTAACTCTGACCCATTTGGGACTTCTGACACCCAGAACTGCAAAGTAATAAGTGTGTGTTGTTGTTTCAATTTGTTTCAGCAGCAGTAGGAAACTAATGCATAGAGTTTATAAGTTGATTTGCCTTCCCATTCTCAGTAAAAATGAATAGAAATTAAAATGTATTTAAGGGGACAAAAAGCAACAAAGAAATAGAGGAACCTGTGAGTTCTCAGATGCACAGCTTAAGGAGATGCATCTATGATGTCTCCTATTGCCGTACTCTGTAACCATGGTGCAGACCATCCTCATGAACAAAGCTTAGCAGATACCACACAAGAAAGGTGAATGGAGAAAGCTCTAAGGAAAACATGGGTCGTCATTCTATGACTTCACCAAGCAGTAAATCTCTTTAAGTGTTTAGTAGAAATACTGTTTGTAGCTAGTGGAAAGTGTGCAGAAATGCAGTCGCCCAAATGA
>PVKE010007003.1:0-52104 GCA_004027555.1 Craseonycteris thonglongyai | reverse complement strand
AAAAAAAAAAACAAAAAAAACAACAACAACAAAACAGAGAACCCAATAAAACCTGACCCTTAATTACAACAGGAATCTTCAATATTGGTTGCTGTATTTGCTCCCATTATGGAAACCAAGGACCCAGAGAACTTGGGAGGTTACCCTGGTTACAGGCAGGTTAACATAGAGTACCAGGCTGTCTCCAAGTCAGACGCGGTCCACACAGCAAACCACTGGGCACCAAACAAGACACACCCCCTCTTTTACTGCTGACCAATACCACTGATCTGTAATCATCATATTTTTCAGGATTAGTTTTAAGAATAGATGACAAATTACCAGGATAATGATCACTTCTATCTGTAGATGTTGTTTGGAGACCAAAAGACTGTGAGACTCGGCCAACTTCTTTTTGCTATTAAACACACAAAAAATGCATAAATGTCAGAGGGAGAGGTGACGAGTCACTGTGCACGCTCATTCACGTCTTACCCTTTGGCATCACTCTCACTTAGCACAATCAAATCAAAACTCATCTGAAATCAGATCACTGAGGACTTGCAGACTGATCCCTCTAGTTCCTGCCTTTTCCCAAAGTAATAAAACCACATCTTTTCCTTGCTATTGACAATGTGCTACTTTGCATTCAGTACATTTAGTAAATGATTGCTTTTCAAGCTTTCACTCTGCACTCCTACCTTCTCTACAATTCACATACCCCAAAAAATTATGGACAGAGCAAGGAGCTAAATATACAATTATTCTGACCATATCTTTGCCAATTTGATAACATCAAAGATCTAATTAATAAAGGGCATTCTATTGAAAAAAAATTAGTATACAAGTACATATATTTTGAGTTGGTTCATTTGGAACTCTGGAAAGATGAGAGTTCCTATCAAGTGACTAAGGGTCAGAATGTATGAAAATGACTGTCAGATACAGAGGAAATTCAAACATTGACCTTGAAATAAAGAAAACAGTGATGCTTATGGCATTTTCTTCCAAATCAGAGCAAATTATTCTATGGTGGCTACAACACAGAAGAAGAAGGCACTGCCATAAATTCCACCAACATTTGCTCTCTAAAAACTCAAAGAAAGTATCTAACTCCAGTTTGTTTTTAATCTGTTCATCTGTCTCAAGATGATCAAATGTCAAAATGAATCAAGCTGGTATCATACACCGCTTGCCTAAAACAGACCAGAACTCACAACACCCCAGATGGGCTCTCCACCCCACTGCCATACATACTGGGTTAGGGAAGACCAGAAGAGGAAACATTGTCCCTTCTGTGGCCAGGTCTCGAAGAAACAGTCCACCCAACCGGACTAAAAGCAAGGAGGAATTTCTTCGGGGAAGAGATTCAGCTAGAAGTTTCACATCTACAAAAAAATAAAATGCAAGAGTTGATATTGATATTAAGTCAAGACAGCCTAAAGTGTTACAAAAGCATTAGGTATAATATTTTATAGAGGACTATTAGATATCATGAGCTATTTTCCCTTAAAATTAGAACCAAAAAAATCCATACCCATGTATCTGTGTCTATGTATAAATCTACTTATACACAAATATATAAGGAATATTAGATACTTCCTAGCAGAATAAATTTTAAAGAGCACTTTACAATTAAGTTCAAGCAATCTGCTAAGTTTATGATGTCTCTCCAGTCAAACAAACTGTTTTGTTCTGTTTTGTTTTGTCATCTGTCTTAAAACTATATTGAGAAACCTCAGATAAGTGGCTATTTTATGAACTAAAATAAAAATATTTGTAAAAACTTATAGACCTTTAATTCAAATTCACAAAAAGAAGTCAAATATAGTCAGTCCTCCTTACTGGTGGATTGTATTATTTGCAATTTGCCTCCTCACTGAGTCTACTTGCAGCCCCCAAATCAATCCTCACGGTGCTTTCGAGGATGTGCACAGAGAGAGCAGCTAAAACTGAGTCACCTGACGTGCACGGAGCAAAGGGACATTCTGCCTGTTTCAGCTCTCAGACTGTACACAGAGCCCTTTTCATGGGCTATCCACTGGCAAGTGTTTTGCATTTTTTGTGCTTTTTGTTGGTGATTTCACTGTTCAAAATGGCCCCCAGGCATCCTGAAGTTCTGTCTAGCATTCCTTGGCACAAAAAAGTCTGACAGAGAAAATATGCGTATGAGATAAGCTTCTCTCAGGCAGGTGTTATAGTGCCATTAGCCATGAGCTCAATATTAATGAATCAACAGAATATTTTAAATAAGATGTCTTTAAATGCAATCACACATGAAACAAACTTGTGTACTGATCAGTTGATGAATGTCATAACCAGAGGTTCCCAGGCACCCAACCCTGTATTTCCCCTAGGGACAATGATACAGTATCCAATATTTCAGTGTTCACAGCCACTTTCTAGACTATAATACTTGGGGAAGCCGGGATGTCTCAGTGGGTTAAGCGCTCACTTTGCAGCGCCGGGGACCGAGGATCGAATCCCGGCCCCGGCCCATCCGGACCCATGTGCTGAACTGGGGAGTTCCCCCAGTTCAGTTCTCTCTGTCTCTGTCTCTGTCTCTCTCTCTGTTAAAAACAATTTAAAATAAATAAATAAATAAATAACAGTTTAGGGGAAGCTGGGATGGCTCAGCAGGTTAAGCGCTCGCTTTGCAGCCCTGGAGCCTGAGGATGGAATCTCGGCTCCGGCCCAAGCAGACCCATATGCTGAACTAGGGTGTGCCCCCCAGTTCAGTTCTTGCCGGGACCTATGCAGGAGGTTCCTGGCCCAGTTCCTGCCCTGCGCAGCCCTATACCCACCTGTAGAGTGAAACTATTTGGAAAACTAATGCTGTCAACTATGGAGACTGCTCTGGGCCCTCCCCCTTCTCTCTGTCTCTCTCTGTCTGTCTCTCTATGTCAAAAAAAAACAACAACAATAGACTATAATACTTGAAATAATGAAATTCATGTGGACAGTGGCACCCAGAGTGATCAACACCTGCAGGCAGTTCTGTGGGGGCCGCACCTGAAAACTCAAGCTGCATGAATGCGCTCTCATCCGTTTGAGGTGTTCCTGGCTCTCGGTGTAACAAAGTCACCGTACCTCGCTGCAACTGCAAGTTCAGTTTGGCAAAGATGTGATCGCGTTTTGTATACTTGTTCATGCAAGAAGCGTCCACAGTGGGGTCGAAAAACTCCTCCGTGCCTGAACATGAGGAAGAATTTAAGAAAAAACATGGGAAAATTTACAAAGCACAACCAGGCAGGCACACTGATCACAGTCACAGGGACATTAGTTAACTATTTTCCCCTTTTTTACAAAAGAACTCCAAAATTGTGAGTGACAATTTATTCACTGATGTAAAATTACCCCAACTGTTTTAGAAGGGCTCTAGCAACTTACTATAATATCAAACCAGGAACACGTTAAGATCCATGATAAAGTACAGCATAAAGCAGCGACAGGTTCTATATCTGCACTGCCCAGTAAAGAGACCACTAACCACAGGTGGCTTTGGGCACTGCTGGCACATCTAGGGCAACAAGGAAGTAAACTTTTTACTTCATTTAATTTTATTTAACTCAAGTTTAAATCGCCACTTGTGGCTATAGATACCATACTGAACAGTGCAGGTCATACTGCTAGACTGGTATTCAAGCTTCAGAATTTAAAAGTTTTGAACTCAATCAAATGTAGTTTCTCACAATCCCCATCACTCAGCTCTACCTGAACCCAGGAAGAGTCAAATTTAGTAACAGAGCTGCAAAACAAGTCTCTCAAAACATCCTCTCTGCCTCTACGAACATGAGACGAACTGTTCTACAAATGTCTACTTTTATTTTATTTGAAAAACACAAATAATAGACAACTTTTTATGGACCAAGCATCTCCCTTCATGACATCCTGGGGGGGTCGGGTGAAGGCCACAACTCCCAGCTTACCTAGGATCTCTTCAGGAGTCCACTGTTCATGCTGCTCTGCTGACAGCCCCTCGACTGCTTTCCCTTCGGGGGTCTGCTGCCCAGACCAGCCGCCCCAGCCAGGAAACCAGGACTGAAGATACTGCAGCATCCCGCTGCCCCCACCAGCTTCTGGGTCTCCAGGAGAGTCTCCCAGAGAATCAAACTGAGGCTCTCGTAGGCTCTGTGTCAATCAACAATGAGCAAATGTGAGTATCCAAGGACAGAAACAGGCTGCAGTCTGCCACTGAGGATTCTGTCCCCCACAGGAGCTTGCGCACATAAACTGAAGCCCTTTTCACAGAGGATTTCTTACCTCTGCCAGTTCTTCTTGTTTGTGGAATCGTTCATGAACCAGTTCACGCAGAATCTTCAATTCCTCAAAGCTCTGTTCCTCTTCAATCCGACACATTTCCTCCTGTTCGGGTAAAAACAAAAACCAACAAAACATGTATTACAGCTCCAGAAAAACTGGACCATCACAAATCACTATGAATACTGCAAAGGAACCAATCTGGCCCCCATATATTTCCACTGAAGGCCAAGAAATCATGAAGATAAACAGTTATGTCCATGTTTGCTATGCCTCTGGCTTCAACAGCTCTTCCATACCACCCCAACAGATTCTACTTGGCCTCTGAGACTAAGGGCAGGTACAGAGGAAGCAAAGAACTATAAGTAGTTTAAAAAGGGTATGTGCTGCTATGATCCCCTACACTTTGCACAGCACTGACGGAATTCACAGGGTACTTGCCCACACATTGCCTCCACTCATCAAAGGAGGTGACTCGTTATCATTCCTCGTACTTCCAATGAGGAAACTAAGGACCAAGTTTACACAGTAGTGTGTAGGTCTCCAGCTCCTGTTTCACATGGGACATTAGCAAGGAAATGGTGATTCTGTTGCATGCTAGTTAGGAAAGAACAATGGCAGGTAGCTACATGCAAAGATGCGAAAGGCAGTGAAATTAGCTATTCTAAACTGTTTCATATGCCCCAGCATTAAGAAAAGGAGATTATCTGCATTACTTGCTCACTTCAGTTATAATTTAGCTTTTTTTTCTGTCTGCATCTTTAAGAAAACCATCCAAAATATGGCTGGTTTATTCCATCCTTCTCATAAGGTTCCCATGTCAGTAACCATGCCTAACACTGGAGCAAAAAGCATGAACAAGGTGAGTGGGCCATGCCTCAGGATGCTGGCAGAAAAGGAGACAGTGCCTAGGGATTCAGCACTGCCTTCTCTGCCACAAAGTGGGGTCCTTACTGGGCTGATTGTGCCCCCTCCCAACCCCTAATTCATATGTTGAAGCTTTAACCCCAATGTGATAGAATTTGGAGACAGGGCCTTTGGTGGGTAATTACATTTGGATGAGGTCATGACAGGGTCAGTGCCCATCTAAGAGATCTTTCTAAGAGAAGGAAAACAAAGATCTCCTTGCACCAAGGTAAGGCCACAGGAGCATACAGTGAGAAGGCGGCCAGGAAGAGAGCTCTCATCAGAACCCAACCCAGCTGGTACCTTCATCTTGGACTTTCCAGCCTCCAGAACTATGAAAAACAAATGGCTGGTTTTTTAAGCTACCCAGTCTCTAGCATTTTGTTTAGCAGCCTGAGCTAAGACAGCTGCCAAAGGGAAGGTAACACTCCATTCTGCTTAGGTTTATTAAGAAACCATTAAGAGATAGTACCTGAGCCGAAACACTGAAAGCAGTCTAAACTGCTTTGCTCACTAAATCCAAATAAATCAAGGAACAAAGTAATCCCCACCTCCCTCCCCCAGGAAATAAGAGACAGAATGGAGCGGGGCTGGATGGAGTCCATACCAGCACTCCAAAAGGGGCGCTTCTAAGGGTCTCTAGCCCTATAATTAAAAAGAGCTTGCCTTCACTACCTACTTCACCCCCTTTGTCTAGCCTTTATCTCCAACAAGCCCAAGGTCAATCATATCAACTGGTTTTAGGGAAAATGTAAGCCAAAGCCCACAGGGATTAGCTACAGACTCAGAGGAAAAGAATAATGACTAGGATCAGGCTCTGAAGAGAATCAGTGCCTAAATGAAAAGTCTTTCTGAGCTCTGCAAAGAGAGCTGAGGGGAGGGGTATAGGCAAGAAGGTGCAGCCACCCTTTCCTCCCCCCCACCACCTAACCCTGCTCTCTTAAAGCAGCAGCAGGTAGAAGTTGCTTCTGGAATCTCTCACCCTAAGACCAACACTACCCTGTGAAATTATAATCCTTAGCAAGGGACTTTATTACTTCACAGGTTCCATTTTCTTCGGCCTTTGAGAAAAGAACATTCTCATCCTCTGACTAAAGACAAGAAATGCAAGATAACAGTCCCCTCACCTTGTCATATGCAGAGAGCAAGCCTCCTTTTAGTTTGCTGAAGTATTTGTCAGTATAAGATACAGCATCGCGGGCACGGTGCAACAGGAAGTCCCAGGTCCAGCACTTCCTCTGCTCTCTGAGCTCATGCAGGTTAGCATTCAAAGCAAAATACCACCATTCCCGGCAGCTGAAATATTTCATAACAATGTCATTACTCCTTACAATAAAAGCCAGTGAAATGCCATCAACCCAGGGCAATCCACATGGCACTACTCCTCTTCTAAGATCTCCTTCCTCTTGTTAGCCAGTTTATACCTCAAACGCATTTTAATACCTGGCTAAACTCAATATGTGGGAAAAGTACATCTTGACAAAGAATATCAACTAACAGATCCTCAATTTACACATCAATAATAATATATTACTCAACTGGAGACAGTAAGGTAAATATCATCATTATGATAAAATTACCAAGGATTTGACGACTAAAGATTTTAAATGGAATACTTTAGAAAAGACATGGAAATACAGAGGATGTAAAAATGTTTTAATATACTGGACTGGTCAAGTTTATCACTGCAACACGAAAAGATTTTGATACAGAGTTATAAAGTGTACTATATAAGTACACTTTAAGACCAAACCACCTAGGGGAAAAGACATTGAAGAGTAGGATCAAAGAATTCTGTCAAATATTTACTGTACAATCAGATCCCACCAGAGCAAAACCAGTCTACTTGTTAAATGAGACTGAGAAGATCTTCTCAATTCCACTACACTTGATCAAAGACTAAATCCACAATACCAAATCAATGCACAATGAGACTATCAACAATAATAAACAGAAGAAATGGCATTTTAAAGGCCAGAAAAATCAACTGCACTTTTATCTTCAATCATGTGTAAAGGACAATAAGGCATATCTTTAATCTAAGTACAAAAAAAAAAAAAATCAACCCATGCTATAAAATGCATGTCATATCCAACAATCTACAAGTCCTTACTTCTCAGATACAGCCACTTTGGGTTTCCATTTTCGAAACTTCAGCTGCCTTTCCTTTCGTTCCAGTTCCTTGAGGAATTCCATGATTTGCCGGTACTGCAGCTTTGTATTGGAAGTTAAGAGATGCTAGGTTAGAACTGGTTTGTTTCTTTAACGCAGTTAAGTTCTCGTATCTAACAAGAACAATTTATATTAGTCAATCCACTGAACTAAAATCCAGTGCAAACCAGAAGACCAAATTTCAGCATCAAGTGGCATTTCTCTCTGGACACTGACAGTTAAGTATTGATATTCACTGTGCCTCTTGTACTCTTTGCTCAGCACTTAAAAACATTAACTCAAAACTAACCTGAGAGGAAGCCGGGATGGCTCAGTGGGTTAAGCGCTCACTTTGCAGCGCTGGGGACCAAGGATCGAATCCCGGCCCCGGCCCGTGCGGAACCATATACTGAACTGGGAGCTCCCCCAGTTCAGTTCTCTCTCTGTCTCTGTATCTCTCTCTGTATCTCTCTGTATCTCTCTCTCTCTCTCTCTCTCTCTCTCTCTCTCTCTCTCTCTCTCTCTCTGTCAAAAATAAATAAATAAATAAAAATATATTTTAAAAAACTAACCTGAGATGAACCCAACCCAACTGTACGACAAACAGTGGGTTCTGTACCTACCACAACTCTGGTCTCCATAACTTTCTTTCCCACTGGAGTACTATGAAATACCAAGACCCTTCTATCAACATGCTCCCTTCACCCCAGTTACAAGTCCAACAGTGAAAGCAGAAAGAGAGTACCTGCGAGAGTTTCAAGGGAATGGTCTCCAGCTGGATATCACATTCAATACGGGGAGTGTGGCGAGACCTCAGAGGCTCTTTGGAGCAGTTTCTCTTCAAAAGAGCAGATGCGCACACAGGTTCTAAAATGTAGTGATGATCACGACTCTCCATGCTCTTATCCATGGCCTCCTGAGTGTCACAAGAACATCTGTCATTATAGCAAATGCTTTTAGGATCAAGTTACATGTTGGTATGTATATTACATCAGAATCCCAAAACAGGACAAAACTGGGAATCCAAAGCTCTCTAGCATTTTAAAAATTTTATTTATATGTCTTATAGGTAATATAGTCACATGGTTTCAAATTTAAAGGCAAAAATGGGAAAGCTGGGATGGCTCAGCGGGTAAAGCACTCGCTCTGAAGCCCCGAGGACCGAGGATCGAATCCTGGCTCTGGCCCATGCAGACCCACAGGCTGAAATAGGGTGTGCCCCAGTTCAGTTCTTGCCGGGGCCTATGCGGGAGGCTCCTGGCCCAGTTCCTGCCCTGGGCAGCCCTGTGCCCGCCTCTGGAGTGAAACTATATGGAAAACTAATGTCAACTATGGAGACTGCTCTGGGCCCTCCCCCTTCTCTCTGTCTCGCTCTGTCTCTGTTTCTCTCTGTCAAAAATCAATAAAATAAATCTTTAAAAAAAAAAAAAAAGTGAGAATTTCCCTATTCCCATCCTCCACGTACCTAATTATCCTCTAGGAAGCAACCAATAATACCAGTTTCTTATGTAATCCACCAGAAGTATCTGTATGTATTCAGACAAATCTATAATTTTCTGGTTTTTTAATCATACTTATACAAACAGTATATATGCTGTTTTGTCTTGGGTTTTTAAACAATACTCTATCTTAAAGAACATTATATATAATTGTAAAGCTCTTTGCCTTTATTTTATATAGCTGTACACTGTTCTACTGTGTGGAGGTACAGTAGTTATTTCATTAAATTAGCAAAAGAAAACCATCCTATATGCTAGTATTCAAAGCCTAAGATAATCTTGGTTGGGGGGGAAAAATGAGTCCTTTTTCTCTATTTCACTTAAACCACCTACAATTTCTTTATAAAAAGATTAAATTGAGATTTTTTTAATCCTTCACAAACAATAATACTTTATATACAATGAGTCATAATGACCTTCTAGGTATTTCTTAAAGGAATGTCACCGAAAGTAAAGTTTCAACATAAACATAGGAAGAAAACTCTTCTTTAAGAATCAGATCTGGGGGAAAGCCGGGACGGCTCAGCGGGTTGAGCGCTCGCTTTGAGGCCATGAGGACCGAGGATCGAGTCCCGGCTCAGGCCCAGGCAGGACCCACGTGCTGAACTGGGGAGTTCCCACAGTTCGGTTCTCTAACTGTCTCTGTCTCTGTCTCTCTCTCTATCTGTCAAAAAGTAAAATAGAAATAAATATGCACTGAAGACAAAAAGATAATTTCTCTCTATAAATGTGAAAAGATAAAAAAAAAAACAAACAAACAAAAAAAAAAAGAATCAGATCTGATGCTTTGTTCATTGAAAATCTGAATTCCTAGTATAGGGCAGCTAAAAGAACAAATAACTATATGTGTGACACTTTACAATGGAATACTATGTAGTAGTCAGAAGCAGTGAACTAGAAGTATAAACAGCAACACTGATCAATCTTAAAAACATATGTCTAAGTGGAAAAAAGAAAACAAATCTATAACATATATGTAAAACACATACAAAACACTACATATTGTTCAGTTACATAGCAAGTACCGCAAGCAATACACTTGAGAAGCAGTGCCTAGGGAAGAGTAGGTGGGAATGGGAATTAGACACAAGAGAATATGACAGTGATCCTACACACTGTCCTCCAGTGCAGTGTCGTGATGAAGCCATGTGCCAGCATCATACCTGTAACTCCACTTGAGGCAAATCCCCCAATAAAGTGCAATCGACATCCCAGTAGATGCTGAACTCTGCCACATCGAGTTGCTTTTTCCGCATTAATTTCTGTACCTAAGGTAAGACAGACAGGGAAGTAAACAAGATGATTCTCTTTAGTCACAAATTTATTCATTCATTCAACAAGCCATTTGCAAAGCATCATGCATCAGGCACTTTGCAAAGTGCTGAGGATACAAAACTAAATTAATATGGCTTTGCTTTTACAGAGTTCAAAATCCAGCTAACTCAGGATATAAACATTCAAATAATTGTAATTAAGCAGAGGGAAGTAGAGAAAGAATATAAGACAACATGCGCAAACAAAGAAAATGTCACTGTGTGAATAAGAATCAAAAGCTATAGGGTAGGGTGAGAGGGAAGGGACTGGGACACATTTCAAAGAGTAGGGCTGATGACACAAAAGGCTGGTATCTTCAGAGGACGGTGCCTACATTTGTGTAACTGAGCATTGTATGTGTGGTGTGAGGGCACTATTGGTACATGTGCATGAACACACATTTGGAATGGAGAGTTAGTCAAGTTTTGAGAGAAGTAGCTTGAAATATTATTAGGTGTACTAGGTTGAATAGTTTCCTTCCCCTGAAAATTCATGTTCTCTCAAAAGCCGTGAATGGGACCTTATTTGGAAGTAGTAGTGTCTTTGCAGATGTCATCAAATTAAAATGAGGTCATGCTGGATTAGGGTGGGCCCTAATGACTGGTGCCCTTATCAGAAGAAAAAAGCAGACACACAGGGGAGAAGGCCATGTGAAAACAGAGACAGAGACTGGAGTGATGCATCTACAAACCAAGGAAAGTCAAGGCTGCCACCAGAAGCAAGGAGAAAGCACAGAAGAGTTTTTCCCTCAGAACCTCCAGTAGAAATCAACTCTGCCAACACCTCGATTTTGGACTTCTACGCTCCAGAACTAGACAGAATAAATTTCTGTTGTTTTAAGCCACCTAGTTTGTGGTGATTTCAATCAAGAGCCTGGGATGGGAGCAAGGAGGTCACAGAACAGGATATTTTATCAGCCTAAGCAAAAGCTCACAGGATTCTGAACTCAGACAGTTGCAGTAAAGTTAAGACAAGAGCGACATTTGAAACATTTTTCAGGAAAAATTGGCAAGATGTTGTAACCAAATGGATATGAAAGTTGAGGAATAAGTGTAGTAGAACAGAACACATGTTCTGAGGCAGTGATGACAAACGTTTTCTGCCAGGGGCCAGACAATAAATATTAAGGCTTTGTGACCCATACAGCCTCTGTTGTAACTACTCAACTCTGCCAAAAGCAGTGTTAGATAACACATAAACAGTGAGCATGGCAGTCAGCCAATAAATCTGTATTTATAAAAATGGGCAGGAGACCAATTTGACGCACAGGCCACAGTTTGCCAACCCTTAGTCTAACCTGGTCCACCCTGGGTTCAAGACCTGGCTCCACCACTCACTTTACCTGTCTATAACTCAGTGTCCTCAGCTCTAATAGGATAACAGCAGTGGTGAGAAGGAATAAGACTCCATGGAGGTAAATGATGCAAAGCACTAAGAACAGTACCTCACACATAAAAGGGCTCATAATATGTCAGTTTTCATTTGTTCGTTTAAACACTCATTAACATGGTAGAGAGTAAAGGAAAAAAGTTAGTTTCAAGGGAGCAAATTGGGCAAATGAAATATAATAGGGTCATTTTGGTTACGACAAACCTAAAATGCTCTAAAGATATCCCATACACAGTTAAAGACCATGAATATGGAAGTCAGAAGTGGGGAAGAGAACAGAATTCAAGAAGTGGAAGCCATCAGCAAATAATCCCAGGTGGTAGCTGAAACTATGAGACAGAAGAATGAGTTTGCCCAGTTACATAGTATGAGAAAAAAAACAGAAATCTTCTCTGTACCTCCATTTCTTCATGTGTAAAACAAAAGGGGTTGTACCTGCATTTAATGGTTGAGTGAAATAATGAAAGGTCAAAGAAAATTAACTGCTTCCCTTTTTCAGCAAATTAGATTTTTTGCATACAGACAAGGGACACACATGCCAGCAGAAAGTACATGGTGGAAAGAATGCAATCTCAGTTACGTAAGACAAAATGACAAAAGACAGAGCCCCAAATTCCCTAGAACTACTGCCTCTGTTCTGGTTCAGTCGTATTTCATACTCACAGGCTCATTCACAGCATTCTGCATGGACACATTCTTAATGCAGATGCCAAATGCAAAAGGATGAGAAGGATTGGTAATACCATCTTCAAAGCGCAAGTGGACATCTTGAATTTTTAACTGCAAAGGGGAGAAAAGCGAAAAGCACATTAGGCAGCTGCTGCAGGTAGACTACTACAGATAGGAGTCAAACTGCCCTGTACCATGTTAAGTAAATGACAGCCAGAATTTTATACAAACACACCAGACACATATCCAATATTCTTTAAGTTCCTCAGAGTTATAATCACAAACTGGACATGAACAACATTTCTCTGTGACTAATGGTATCTCAAGAAGAGAGTAACAACACTTTCATTAAATCATCTCAGAAGACACCTTAAGGAGACACTGAAAGAGATACCATCATCCAGAGATAAATGGTCTCCACCTTAGTCTTTCCTCTATGTCCCCTGGACAGAGGAACACCATCAGGGCATATACACTTTGTATTAATACTTATTTATTTATTTCCCCTTAACCCTGTAGGCAGGCTACACAAAAAGGCACTCTGCTCAATGAATTAAAAAGTAATAACGAAAAGTTAAAAGATAACCCATAGAACTGGAGAAAATATTTGCAAATCATATACCTAATAAGGGACTAAAATCTAGAATATATAACAAACTCTTGCAACTCAACAATTAAAAAGAAAACAACCAATTTTTTAAATGAGCAAAGGATTAGGATAGACATTTCTCCAAAAAAGACATACAAGTAGCCAATAGGCATATGAAATGACACTCAACAGGAGCTGTTAAGAAAATGCAAATCAAAATTACTGTGAGATATCACTTCATACCCACTACTATGGCTATAAGCAAAAGACAGACAATAACAAGGCTTGATGAGAATGTGGAGAAAATGAAATGCTCATACATTATTGGTGAAATTATAGAATAGTGTAGCCTCTTCGGAAAACAGTTGAACAGTTCCTCAAAAAATTTAAACAGTTACCATATGACTCAACAATTCTACTCCTAGGTATATACTCAAGAGAACTAAAAACATAAGTTCACACAAAACCCTATACACTTATTCATAATATCCAAAATGTGGAAACAATCCAAATGTCCATCAGCTGATGAAAAGGATAAATAAAATGTGGTCTTTCCTGAGAACTTTAAAAACTCTCAGCAGGAACACTCTGTTCAAACCTCTGCACTAAGAGCCTTGACCAAACTTTGATGTGGCTCCTAGCAGCCTAAGGGTGTGTTCCATTCTGAGTTCCTATCTGAAAATGCTCAGGACTATGTGTTCTAGCCAACAACTGAGCATCAGCCCCTGTTCTCCCATTCTGAGAGCATTTACCATAAGAGACTTACAATTGGGAATCCTTTGGCTGAGGTCTCTGTCTCCCAGGCTCTGGAGGATAGAAGCCTAGCTAGCAGACCCAGCTGTCCTATTCACATTTACACCTGAGTCCTCCCCATACCCTCACTCTCCCTTTACCTCTCCCCTGTCATCTCTGACATGGAGTTCTGCTCTTTCCCCACTGTCAGCAGTTACCATGCCATTAGTTTACCTTTGACAAGCTATACAACAAAATATATCATCTAGTCATAAAAAGGAATAAAGTACTACCATACAGTTCAACATGGATGAACTTTGAAAGCATTGCACTAAGTTGAAGCCAAACACAAAAAGCCACATAGTGTATGATTCCATTTATATGGAATGTCCAGAATAGGCAAATTCATAAACAAATTAGATTAGGGGTTACAGGAGGTTGGAGGAAGAGGAGAACTGAGTAACTACTAATTCAGTAGAGTTTCTTTGGGGTATGATGAGAATGTTCTAGAATTAGACAGTGGTGATCAATGCACAATTCTGTACAAATGCTAAAGATACTCGATTGTACACTTTAAGTATGAACTTTATGGTATGTGAACTAAATCTCAATAAAGCTATTAAAATGAAAATAAATTTATTTAAACATTTTAATTATCATTGACAGCTTTAAAAAATGGCTGTGGGGGAAGCCGGGATGGCTCAGTGGATTGAGCGCTCACTTTGCAGCGCTGGGGACTGAGGATCAAATCCCGGCCCTGGCCCTGGCCCCGGCCCCGGCCCGTGGGGACCCATGTGCTGAACTGGGGAGTTCCCCCAGTTCAGTTCTCTGTCTCTGTATCTCTCTCTCTCTCTTTCTCTCTCTCTCTCTCTCTCTCTCTGTCAAAAACAATAAAAAAAAATGGCTGAAACATAATTCAATGCAGTCACTTTGAATGTACCAATCTTTTTATCAAAGTTATGAAACCAACAATCTCAAACTATATTTTGGGAGAAAGTAGTATATACCTTGAACATATTTGACCTCTGTCACCCTGGCATTGCAAGAAAACCCTGCAGCTGGCTAATAATTAATGGTCAACTCGTGACATCATGAAAATTAGGGTGAACTCTGATCTAGTTTTTGAAGACAAAACAAAATTGTAGTTAAGGCACAAAATGTGGCCAACAGCCCTAATGCTGTAACTCATCAAACTGCCACCAGATACATCAGTGAGAGATTAAGTATCTTAGTGAGCTGTTCACAATTTACTATGTAATCGACTAGAAACCACACATCCAACCTCTCTCATTTCACAGATGAAGAAACTGAAAGCAGAGAGAGGTTAAGTGATTTGCCTGGAAACAATACAGTTATGAAGGCTTAGGTGACCTGGCTTCTTAGGAGATAAATCCTTTAGCAAGTGGGTTCCAACATTCAAAAAGAAAGTGAAGTGAAATGTAAGTGAAACGAAAACTCCTACTCATGCTAACTGAAGCAAGAAAAACCTGTGCACCCGAGCCTAGACCCGGGACTTGCTTTTCAGGTTTTCCCTTTGGCACCACTTAGAAAAGGGCACACCTGAGCAGTCAGCCCAACTCTAGAGTACACCCTGTATCAGTGAGACCCCTGAGAAACAAGCAACTGAATCGTGACATACATTTCAACCTGAGAACTTAATCCCTTTCATGTTTACACTTTATAAGTCAATAGGACTTACTTCAATATTCTCCACAATTCTCGTAACTACTGAGGCAGTGACTGAATACCAGTAGGATTCCCCTTTCTGCTGGCGTTCATTCTACAAAGGAAAGAGCCAGAGTTAGCAGAATCTAGTGCTTCGCCCACTTCATGAGCTTCACCACGTTGCTCTATTGACCAAAGGATTTCTGACTTGCCTTCCATTTTTCCTCTAGGGCATGAAGAAGAGCTTTCTTATGTTCCCTTTCCAACAGCTTCTCCTTTTCATCATTGAAATCCTGTATTTTTTCAGGGGCTCCAATTAAGTGAAGGCTAGAGATGGAGATCACCCAAGGGTCCACATGGGGGCGATAAAAGGGAATCTGAAGAGTTACTTTCCCAATTAAACCTGGGAAAAGAAAGGTCTTGTTAAATGCCTGTACACACTTTTAATTCTATTTTTCTGTAGTCTTCTAGTTTTCTTGGAGGAGCATCATCACCTTTACCTTATGTTTTTATTTTTAAAAACTGGGCACTTGGGGAAGCCGGGATGGCTCAGTGGGTTAAGCGCTCACTTTGCAGCCCAGGGACCGAGGATCAAATCCCGGGCCCGGCCCGTGTGGAACCATATGCTGAACTGGGAGCTCCCCCAGTTCAGTTCTCTCTCTGTCTCTGTATCTTTCTCTCTCTGTCTGTCAAAATAAATAAATAAATAAATAAATAAATATTAAAAACTGGGCACAGGAAGCCAGGGTGGCTCAGCAGGTTAAGCACTCTTTGCAGCCCCAGGGACTGAGCATCAAATCCCAGCCCTGGCCCATGCGGACCCATATGCTGAACTGGGGTGTGCTTCCCACGCAGGAGGCCCCCAGTTTGGTTCTTGCCCCCCAGTTTGGCCCCTGGCTCAAGGGGGCATGCCTCCCATTTGGGAGGCCCCCAGCCCAGTTCCCACCCTGTGTGGCTCTGGCCCACCTGTATGGAATGAAACCATGTTGACAACTGACGACATACAACTATGGAAACTGTTCTGGGCCCTCCCCCTTCTCTCTGTCTCTGTCTCTCTGTCTCCATCAAAAAACAATAAAATAAATCTTAAAAAAAAAAAGAAATTGGCAGCAGGTTCTCCTGCACATGAAACAAATGTTAGCAGATTGAGATTGGTAAGAACGAGGCATAATAATTTTACCATATCAAATGCAACATCTCTCTCCTGGAAACCACCTCTTCTCTAACTGGACAACACCCTAAATTTCCTTGGGGTGTCTTTCTTCCCAAGTCACCTGCACAAGCCCATGGGCACAAAACTCACTTCCTGTTTCTCAATAACTGGCTGGTTAATAGTGCTTATTATGAGTTATCAGACTTACAATTTGTCCAATCTTGAACAAACCAGCTGCAGCAAGGTAATATTGCCGGGGCACTCTATTGAGAAAGAATTCTATTCTACAGGAGAACACGGGCTGATGGAAAAGTTAAAGAACTTGGTAGAATTGTGACACTTATTTCCCAAGTTCTACTGCTAGCCAAACTTCCTAGGACACAGCCAACTTTAAATTTAATTAATTAGAGGCAAGTCACCACAAAGAGGCAATGCATATGAACATGTGAACTGTCCTAACAGCTCTCTCATAGATCCACACAGCCCAGCTAATCTACCTCTGAAAGCAGTGAGCTATCAGAGTGTGAGCATTAATTACCATCTAAAAATTAAAATTCATGTGGGACTGATTTGTTATATTTACGACAAAAGATTATCATCAACAATGGTACCTCTAATGACAATACCAGTGATCAACTGTGTAATCCAGTAACAAATGAAGAAATTGTAAAATAATTTAAAAAAACATGTAATTTGGAATGTATCTAGAAAAGTTTTTTATATTCAATAAAATGTATAATATAACCAAAACCATATACCAATTTTCACAGCAAATAATTTTTTTATTAAATTGGGGTAACATTGGTTAATAACATTTTATAAAGAACTTTAACAATTAGTGCACAGTTGCAATTCTAACTGAAATTGTGGGGAGAATGCCTAATATTCTGATAATCATTACTAAAAAATATAACTTCTGCTAGGTTTCATTTAATTTTTGCAGAAGTATAAAAACAATATTTTTGCAAATATATTAGACAATTTCATCAATTTTTCCCAAGAGCCTCTCTTAATCCTTTGATATTCAAACAATAATCTTTTGGAAGTGCCCACAGAGTCATCTTTCTTAAAAGTTACCTTCAGATTCTAATTTGTCAGTGCCTTTACTTGAAATTCTGGCAGTTTACCTACTGCTTGAATTGATTTCAAGAAAACCTACATCTTTTTTCTGTTAAGATTTCTATTCTATTTGACCTAGTAACTGATTTGGATTTTATTATAATATTTTTATTCCATGACAATTCTTGCTTCCTTACCAAACCTAGTGACTGCAGAACTCCTATATAACTGCAAACATCTCCTGAGTGTGTGCCAGGCATTGCCCTAAGTAATTTAATGTATTAACTCAGGTATTCCTCTCAACAACCCAATGATGTAGGTACTATTATTACCCCATCCTAAGGAAAAGTACACGGAGTGGTTATAGAACTTACCCAAGGTCACATAGCCAGAAAAGGGCAGAACAGAAAAGAAACCCAGGCACACTGTTCCAGAGCCCACTTTCATTCAATAAACTCTCTCTCAGTGATATTTGTAATGAATTCCCTGAAAATAAGAAGCCCTCATAGCTAGCACAATTCTTACACTTTGGTAAACATAAGAATCACCTGAGGTGCTTATTTAAAATGCAGCTTCAATGACACACCCTTAGTTTCTGATTTAGTAGGTGTGGGGGCCCCCTGACTTCCTCACCATCATCCCACAGTCATCCTGATACTAGTGGCCTGGAGCCCACACTTCAAGCCAGATCTAAACTATATTCCCTGCCCTGCCTCGTCCTGATCAAAGAGACCCAAACTCAAGGGCCCTCCATTTTATTAATGTTCAAACAATGTACTCTCCAACTGCCTCGGTCTCCTCTGTTCCACATACCAGCTTTGACTTCAAATGGTAATTCCAGTTCTTTCAAGGCATCTTTCTTTAATGGCAAGTTTTCTAATTCAACAGCACCTAAAAAATAAAAACATCATGAAATATTCATCCAACAAATGCAGTAAGGTGTCTACTGTGTGCAATTAATTGAAGGTTAACGGGAAAGTTATACATCTAGACCCAGGCTATGTGCTTCATATAAACTAATTTCCTTACCATCCCACTCTGACATGCAACAACTAAAGTTTACCTTCAGATGAAGGGTTTTCAGGCAGGGATCTAACTTTTTCTCTAATGAGTCAGACAGTGAACATTTCAGGTCTTATGGTGTCTGTTGTATATTCGCCTTTTTTGTTTGTTTGTTTGTTTTCTGTCCCCTCCTCCACCCCCCATTGGCCTTACAATGTAAAAGCCATCCTCAGCTCGAAGGTGGGATGATATATGGACAGCTGGCCAGTTTGCAGACCCCTATTTCAGTGTAATGTTCGTTCACCAGAGGACCATTAATATCTGAATTGCCCGAGATGAAATGCAGGCTCCTGGGCCTCTTGCCCAGACACCTCTGGGATTGAAAAACAGAAATTTGCAATATTTAACAATCTCCCCCTACCATCCACCCCCCCGAAATGGGTGTATGCACACACCATGAGAGTCAATGAGGTAAACAAAGTTGGTCATCAAAAAGAATTCTCTCTTCTAGACAGACCAGCTCTGCATGTTCTCTTCTGCCCCTCCACTTGCAGGTATAATAACTAGTCAGAAGGCAAAGGAATGAACAGGACCACCTGCCATGATGCTTTAAACCCAAAAGTACAAAATGTTTCCAAAGCAGTTTAAAGGAACAGTCAAGAGGTTGCAGCTAGATCGCTCTCTCCCAGCTATGGAAGTTATTCATTCACACATATACACCAGTCCCTACCCTGTTCTAGGACTGTGCTGGCCACTGGGAATATAAAAAGAGAAGGCAGGGTCCCCATCCGCAAAGAGCTGGGGAGATAAGCCATCATTTCACAAACCTTCTTGCACCACATAAAGATGTTTCTGAGCCACTTAAATCCATCTGAGATACATTATTTTCAAGAACAGGGAGTACAGACAACAACCACCCAGCAACTATTAACTGGTCAGAGAACCCAGAAGAAAGGCAAGCCAGCCTTTTCCTCCAAAGACAAACTAACGCAAGGAACTTGATTATTTTTCCCTTTAAATGACTGTTAAGGACTTGTGCATTACTGGCTTCTAAAGTATTCAAATCTAGCGATTTGGCAGATTTTAAGCAAATGCAGTTAAACTTATTTTTAAAGATTTATTTTTATTGTTTTTGACAGAGAGAGACAGAGAGAAGGGGGAGGGCCCAGAGCAGTCTCCATAATTGTAGGTCATTAGTTTTCAATATAGTTTCACTCCACAGGCGGGTGGGGGAGATGCAAAGGGCAGGAACCACGCCCAGGGGCCTCCCACATGGGAGGCACACCCCCTCGAGCTGGGGGCCTCCTACATGGGAAGCACACCCGGGGTTGGAGCTGAACCCGGGACTTCCCACATGGGAAGCTTGCCCCCATGAGAACTGAACTGGGGGCACACCCTAGGTTCAGCATATGGGTCCGCACAGGCCTGGGCCAGGATACGATCCGTGGACCCTGGGGTTGCAAGACAAGCGCTCAACCTGCTGAACCATCCCAGCATCCCCTAAACTTATTTTTTATAGACTTTTGCAGGAAGCTCTATCCACATGGAGATCCACATACCTTAACACTAACCAAAACAAGAATTTAATCACCAGAGAGCCCAGAAACAACACTGTTTCCACATTTGAGAAGAAAATGATAAAGAGAAAAAATCATGAAATACGTTCTCTGTCAATTGAAATTGAATTAAAGGGAGGAAAGTACCGGTATATCATTTCTTCTTCTCTTAAAGAGCAACATTTGCAGTATCAGTCATATGCCCTATTTTCCAATACCCGTATCTGTCACAAAGGCAGACAGCCTTAGTTTTCCTTGACTGCTATACCTCTTGGAGAAGTGGAAGGAATTGTAGGTGATCCACACCATGAAAAATTAAAGAAGCTGACGCACAGAGTGAAGGGGGTGGTCTGGAAAGGAGAGGAAACGCAGAAAGAATGAAAAGGAATGGCGGCCAAAACAAAAACAAAGAACTCTGGCAAAACAGCAGCAGCCATCACTCAAGACAGAGGCCTGCTGCTTCCCCATCCACTCAAATACACACCCACACTGACCCTGTTGGGAAAGGCACCTCCTCCCAGGGGCCAGGCCCTAACATACCAAGGGAGGTGAGTGCTTTATAAATGATAATACTGCTGATTTATTTCCAGGTGGGTAATTTGCAGACTTATGCATAGATGTCTCTCTCATACGAGAGTTCCTCATCTCAGATCTGCAAGAAGTCTAGTCACTAGAATGGGGGCGAACACAGAGGGTGGTCCTTTTTCGGTAATCACTAATGACTACTGAATCCTCCTCCCTTGGCTTTGTGGTTCAGAGCTTATAAAAAGAAAACAGAGGGAAATCTAAGTTTTGGGTTACAGATATACAGATATGCCCACAGCCCAAAGTTCAGACTCTTTGACATGGCACAGGCAATCTCTACCTTCTGGGCCTAAACGTGACCTGCAAGCTTTCGGCCTTCTTCCTCTGCTCACAAGCTTCATTCTACCCGGACTGTGGTGACCCATCCACACCTCTGTCGAAATCCTACCTCCATGACAGCTTTAAGTCCTACAGTCAGGGGGAATGTCCCCTCCTCCCTCTGCACACCACTGCATTATGCCTATATCTCTACTATAACAATTTAATATATACTGCTTTGAATTACTGTGTAATTTCTGTCCCCCAACAGCTTAACTGCTAGCTTATCAAAGGCAAGAACTATGGAGATGGAGGTGGCACAGTAGTAACAGTTGTAGCAGTAGTAGTAACAACAGCTATCATTTAGTGAGATCTCACTATGTGTCAAGCAATGCATATGCATTATCTCATTTAATCACAACCGTATGAGGAAATACCATTATCTGCTCCATTTTGAGATGAGAAAAATGAGGCTTAGAGGATAAGCAGTTTGCTTAAAACTCATAAAGCTGGGAAGCAGAAGTACTAGAGTTCAGATGTATAAGAAGGAGAACAGGTTAATAGAGGGCTTAAGTAACTTACTCACAAACAGTTTTTAAGTAGTGAAACCAGGGTTAGACCCTACACCTACACTCTTAGGTATATTCTATCTCCCCTTTATGCTTCACTATATAATACAGAGTCTTATCCAAAGCAAGTGCTCAGTGGGTATTTGTTGAATGACTGAATGAGTGAAATCTTAAGTGCTATCTCTGTTCTTCAACCATTCATAGGCTAACTGTGCATTTTTATTAGTTTTAGCACATGTGCACAATCTACCCTTCAAGTTCAACCCACCAGCCAATCATCGACTGGGGACCCACTATAAACCAAGAACAGTTCTAAGGTCTTTGACCTACGTTAATGTGTTTAATCTTCAGAACCTTATGAGGTCATCAATATTTCCAATTTACAGAAGGGGAGACGGAATCATGAAGAATATGAGCAATTTGCCCAAGTTCCTGATGAATGGAGGAACCAGGATTCACACCCAGTCTGGCTACAAAATCCATACTCTTGACCACTATTTCAGTCTCCTCTGCATCTCCCAGAGCATTTAGAATGGTAAATATTTGCAGATAGATTGAAATAACATTCTTAGTCTTATCCAGTATCCTCCACACCACACACTGCTTAACTGTAACTATGTCATCAAGATAACAGTGTCAACTTCTTTACAAAGCCATTCCTGGTGTTCTGTAATGCGCCAGCACTCTGCTGGCCAGGCATTGTGTGCCTCGTTCAGATTCATAAGGATGAAGTACCATGTTAACTTTGCTTATGAAAGAAGCAGCATCTTTCTATTCTGCATGGAAACATTCCTCAAATTCCATGGGTTTGTTAAAAGCCCTAGAGAATTTTTTTTAAAAGGAAGTAAGTATAGAAAAGCAGATTAAAGCATCAGAAAGATACACACCATTATGGTTATAAGACATAGTCTATCAAACCTGCTGAGATTAAAAATCCGTTATTGGTATAGACTCCATGATACATCAGATACCACATATTTCTATTTATTTGTCAGCAAACATCCTCTTACTATCCCACTTGAAAGTTAGCTCTTTCATTAGAAAGGCCATGGTTTACAGTTCTCTTCCTAGGCCCTGTTACAGGCCCTGTACTACTTGGTTAGCTTCACAGTGTGTATAAGAACTTCAATAAGAGACCAAAGAGGCGAACTTGACACCACATTTGTACTTTGAACACATCCTCTTCCCTGACAGCCTAGTCACTTAGCAGCTCCCTTCTAAGGATAGGGAGGGAAAACAGGAGATTAGGAAAGAACCTACTTCTGCTTCTAATACAGGGACAGGAGCAGGAAGGGTGACTATAATACCTCCCCCCAGCCTGTTATTCATACAAC
This sequence comes from Craseonycteris thonglongyai, assembly GCA_004027555.1. Lineage (NCBI taxonomy): Eukaryota > Metazoa > Chordata > Mammalia > Chiroptera > Craseonycteridae > Craseonycteris > Craseonycteris thonglongyai. The sequence goes on along the minus strand of PVKE010007003.1, from coordinate 29,435 downwards.
CATTTCACTGGTTTGGTTTAGACGGGTCAGAAAACCTGGAAAGCCATGCTTTTTGGAGATAGGGGAACCACTGGCACCCTATTTAGACTACTCCACCATCCATACCACTGCTATCTCCACTAGCCTGTCCTGGGCAACTTACCAAAACTCACACTCCAAGAAGCTGAAGTTTCCACCATATTGGAGGTCTCCTTTATACTTTCTGTTTCTACATGTTTGCAGACTGACTTTATCTGAATTTTTAAAGGGTTCCATTTTGAGTTGAGCAAAGAAAAATTAAAACAAGGAGGAGAGAAAAGCAATTTCCCAACCCTCACAACGCTCACTAGGCTGCATTTACTAAGTGTAGGCCTATAAAGGCTAAAATGTCTCAAGCTTCTGTACCTTATTACTAAGCAAGGCAGACCTCAGAAATTCTGTCAGAGACCTTGAGTAACATACTTTAGAACATCTCCTGGGTGAGTATGATATGCCAGCAGGAGAAGAGCTTCAATGTCACTCCATCTGATCCTTACAGCAACCCCGGAGAGATAAAGTACCCTCTTTTTCTAAAGAAACTGAGGCTCCACATTTCAATGTTTTGTTTGCACCACTAATCCAACACAGCAGGATTTGAAGCTAAAGCCTCCATAAAGATTCATAAAGCTAAAAAATTAACTGGGGTAAAGCACGGTCACCAGGAGTATAATAGGTTTTTTGCTGTTGTTGTTTTTTAATATTTAATAGTTCCCCTAAAATCTACAGCAATACAGCTATATACTTAAGTTACCCTGTAATTACTGGAATCATATGAGAGAACATATTTTCTTTTACATATATTTTGTACAAAGCCCATCTGGATTATCATGTTTTATTATTCTCGGTTCAACAAACAGAATATAAAAAAATAGAAATGCCATCTGCAAAGGCACACTTCAGCAAAAAGAGACACATGTACTCACCTTTCAGAAGCGCAACAGAGAGCTGGTCAGTGTTGAGGTTACTGACGTACTTCCCCAGGTAGGTGTTGAGAACCCAGGCTACCAACCCTTCCAACATGACTATATCCTCAAGACAAGGTGTTTGGAATTCATGGATCACTTTACTTCTCTCTCTCTCTCATGGTCACAGAAGAATCTATGGGGAAAAAAAGGAATTCAACAGAAAAACCAGATGATTTTGTAAGCGGATTTCCTACTCTACCTTCCCTGAAGACAGACAAATGAAAAGCACAGATTGAAGAAAGATGGGGTGAGAAGATCTGCAAGATGCCCTAAATGGAGAACAAAACCAATACATCCACACTTTGATGCTGCTGCAAGGCACAGTCACTTATAAATGTACCAAACATTACCTGCAATTCAAAGCTGCTTATCTTTTCAATGTAACTGATCATTAAGCTGCTTGCTTTTAGTGACTCACCTTGGGACTAGACTATCCTGATCAGGTTCTCATTCAGGTATTGTTTGGCAATATCTAGAAACATTTTTTATTATCATGACTGGGAGGTTGCTACTGGTATCTTGTGGTAGAGCTCCAAAGAATCATCTAGCCCAATATGTCAACAGTGCCAAGGCTAAGAAACCCTGTACTAGATTAAGGCAAAAAAATGCACTAAGAGATGGTACCAATGAACTTCCTATTCTGCAATGATCCTCTTTAAGCCTTCCCTAATTCAATTTTGCAAGTTTGTTCATTGAGATGGTTTGTAAAATAATATAAATGGAAGGGAGAAGGCAGTGGTTTATCATTGTTCTTAAATGTCTTGGAGCTGCATTACTGGTATCTGGGCACCACCAGGTGATGCTGATACAATGAACGATCTTAATTAGTAATTACAAACACCAGAAATCCTCTGGTTCCAGCTACAGTATTTTCATTCAGTATTGAATTACTAGTGCCTATTATAATAATGTGTTTGTTGCTATGACAAAAATATGTAGAGAGATTATTTTTAGTATTACAAAAAGGTAACATGAGGAACTTGAGATACAAAAGTTTAAATGGGTCGGTCCCAATTAGAACTGTGAGCTCCAAATCCTGTTCTGAGCCAAGCATGTCAAACGCCAGCCCACCAGGCTGGACACTCCAGATTCGCTATGGCATGCGTCCCACTTGGAACTTGCCCTTTCAGGATCCTCTCCAAGCACTCTGCCCCTCCTCCAGTGATTCATCTTAGTGCCAGAAGATACGTATCATAAATGAAAGGCTGCCACACCCAACAAAGACCCAAAACACAGGCCCCATGAGAATTAACTCAACCTCCAAGGAAGATTAACTATTATTTGTCAACAGTGTCTTGTACTTCCAGGCAAGATTAACTTATTTGTCAACAATGACAGTAAAAAGAAATAAGTAAAGAGCATTGGGTAAAATACTAATTCCTTTCCAAAGATTTTGTTTTTAGCCACATTTTGTGTAAAACTAGGAATCTGCTAGAGATTATTGGGTACTTTTATCTAAAGAGGATAAAAGAACAAATTTTTAAAAGTAAGAAATGTTTAACAGTCTGAGTAAAAGAAAAAATTTATTAATTTTAAATAAGTAAATCTGCGAAAACAAAACGTGAACCTGAGTAATCCAGTCTTACCACGCAAACTCCAAACACACTTAGGCAAAGTGCCTAAATCCAAGCACCCTTTATTTTTTAAGTTAATGCCATTGATTTCGGCCCTAAATGCCAACAAACTCTCAAGTACCAACTACACATGCTTTCCCGGTAAAAGGGAAACAACTGTGCTTGTACACAAGATCAGGCAGGTGCTACTCTATTCGCCCTGAAGGTGGAAGAATGCAAAGCACAGGTTAAAAGAAGATGGGGTGAGAGGCACTGTAAAGTGTCCTGGTCGGTAAAATGAGACACAAGCCAGAAAGCACTAAGCATCTAGACCAGGCTTGAGGCCGCTTCACGGTTTCCCTTCAGGGACCCGATGTCCGGAAGGGCCGCCAGACTGGCCAGAATCCCTACGTGTTTACACGCCGGCTCATCAGAGCGTCTAGGCAGCTGCCTAGCTCTCAGCCCCAGCTGGCCTCCCCGTAACCAGTGGGGCAGGTGACACTGGGGACCGGTGCTCAGCCCACGGACGGAGGGCGCGGGCGTGACCTTGAGCCAGGCCCCTCCCTCAAGGGGCGGCCAGAGCCGGGAGTAGGAAGGCCCGGCCATTGGACCGGGCTTAGCGCTGGCCGGCTCGGGGGAGCTTGGAGGTCGGCGGCCGGGTGCCAGGCCCGGGGGTCGCCCAGGACTGACCCTGCCCCGAAGACGGGGCTCCCACGGCCCTCCTGCAGCCCCCTCTGCTCTCAAAACCCTGAGCTCCGCTCCACGAGACGGAGACCCCACCTCCCAGACAGAGCTGGGAGGGGACGGCGCCGGGGGTCCCACACCCAACGGGGGGGGTTTCAGCCAACGCATGACCCCGGGAAGCGAGGGCTAAAGGCGGGCTTGAGGCCTGGTGTCCCAGCGCAGAAGCGCGACCTCAGAAGGCTGGTGAAGCGGGTGGTTAAGACACTGAAAAGCGGGCTGGCGGGCTCCCCGTTCTTGGGCGTGAGGTCGGAGGGCTCGCACACTGGGGTCTCGCACGGACACAGGTCAAGGCGGGCAGACGTGGGCTGACACCTCCCGCACCTCAGGGTGCCATGCTGCCGGGGCCCTGGATAGGGTGCCGGGGCCGGCGGGGAGCCGGGCTCCCCGAGACAGGGACGCCGGGGCCCCGGGAGGCTCAGGCAGCCCGAGCCTGTGGCAGGGGTGTCCGCGGGGGCTCGGACGCAGGGGTCCCCGTGAAGGCGGCCAGCTCGGGGCCGTCGAAGGCTGGGAAGCTCCAGGGCTCCCCGGAGGAATTACAGCACGGCCTGACGGCCGGACCCCGGTGTCCAGGGCTCCGCGCCGGCGGGCCCCGACCCCCAGGTCTGAAGCGGAGCCGGAGCGGCCGCCTGCCAACACATGCCCGCCCTGCGGTCCCCCCGCCCTGCCCGCCGCCGGGCACCGCCCGGTCTCGCTCAGTACCTGTCGGTGTCGCGGGCCGCCCGCCCTAGCCGGGCACTGCGCGGTGCTTCCTCTCCGCCGCTCTTCAATGGCGCTGCCAGGGGCGCTTCAGCCCGCCCAGACCCGACCAATCGAGCGGGAGACGCGCCGGCGCCTGAGCAGCCGAGCGCCGAGTCATCGAGGAGGCGCCCCCTGGCGCAGGCGGCCGCTGCTGCAGGGGCGGGCAGTGCCTGCAGCTAGGTCTGGTGTAGCCAGTATTGGAACCCAGGGGTCTTCCTGGTACAACGCCCTGCCTTCCATCTAGCCCGCCCCCAGCCACAGGACTCTATTAAAACATAGCTCAGCCACTTCCCTAGTTAAAACCCACCTCTTTACAGATCTATTGGATCTGGTCCGTTCCTATTCCTGCCACTCTCCCTGGCCCACTCTGCCCCAGCCTCCTTTACTTCCTGCCTCAGGACCTTCCACTTGCCAGTCTCTCTACTTGAAGCTGATCAGACAGGCTGTTTTTGAAACGGGACAGAAAACAACACGTACTGTCCCGTTTCAAACAGTCCATCTGGTCAGCCTACCCTACCTAGGATGCTTTCCCCTAGACCACTGCTGTTCAATAGAAATAGAATTCGAGCCACATAGTGATTTTAAATGTCCCGAGTTGGTGCATTTTTTTTAAAAAGGAAAAAAAGTGAAATTAGTATATTTGATTTAATCCAGTATGTTCTGAATACTATCTCATCCTGTAGCCAACAGAAAAAAAATGATTAGTGAGATACTTTAGGGTTTTCTTTTTTTTTTTTTCACTTTTAAAGATTTATTTTTATTGTTTTTGACAGTGAGAGAGAGAGAGAGATACAGAGACAGAGATAGAGAGAAGGGGGAGGGCCCAGAACAGTCTCCACAGTTGCACATCATTTGTTTTTCCACATAGTTTCATTCCACAGGTGGGAGTGGGGCTGCACAGGGCAGGAACTGGGCCGGGGTCTTCACCCCAGTGAGAACTGAACTGGGGGCACTCCCCAGTTCAGCATATGGGTCCGCACGGGCTGGGGCTGGGATTCGATCCTCGGTCCCTGGGGCTGCAAAGTGAGCGCTCAAACCACTGAGCCATCCTGGCTTCCCACAGGGTTTTCTTTACAGTAAGTGTTTGAAATCTAGTGTATATTTTACACTTACAGCACATCGCAATTTAACCTAGCCACATTTCAAGTGCTTGGTAGACTTAGGTGGCTAGTGGCTGCTGAGCAGCTCTGGAGTATTAAGATCAACTCCTTGCCTCAGATGTTCCATCTCTTGAGAGGATTTGCCTGATACCCTATCTAAGGTTCCCTTTAACCTATCACCCTATTGTATTTTCTTTACAGAACTTAATAGTATCTGAGATTATCTTATTTATTTGTTTATGCACATGTTATCTTTCTCCGCCTTGAAAATTCCCTGAAAGCAGATTTTTACCCTTTTTCCACAAATGTTTCTTCAGCACCTACATGTTGCCTGGGTCAGAAAAGACTCAGTAAGGGTGCTATGAATGAACGAATGAGTAACCAAATGAACACATCTTGTACTAAACTGTCACCAGAAAAGCAGGAAAAACACCTCGGACTCATAAAAAGTCAGAAAATGCAGGACATTGGACAGCCAGGTTGCAATGGTGTATTTATCATAACAATTATCAGCCCTCATAATGCTAAACTAAGGAAGGTGACTGTGGGCTGACTCACTCCCAAGCAACACCTGAGTTTCCCAGAGGCGGAATCAACCTATCTCTGGGTCCCCTCAGGGGCTGAGGTTTGGGTATAAGATCCCTGGACTCCACAGATGGAAAGCAGCTCATCAGAGCTGAAAAATCTCAGAATCCAGAGCTTTCAACACAAGAGACACCTGGCCATACCTGGTACATTTTATAGCAGCCACATTGAAAAGAGTGAAAAGGAACAGGTAGAATTAATGATGGCTTTTTTTTTTTAACCTACTATCTCCAAAATACTATTTTAACATGTAGTCAATATAACAACATGCCCAGAGTCTCTTGTGAAATGCAGGGCAGGGGTGGTACTGTCACCCTGTGGGGAAACGGACAAAGTGACAGACTACATACAGCTCAGGAGCCAGCCCCTCATCTTACACATGGAGCTGCTGGGCTCCACAGAGGGACAGCGGCAGGTCCCAAGTTCACACAGCAGGTCATTGGTTTAGGTTTGCCCCAACCCACCTCTCCACCCAACCTCCCAGCTTTCAGAAGGCTGTCCTGCTAGCGGTTTCTCCAGGCTGGCTGATAAGTCCCCAGAGAAAGAGAGAGCATTTCCCCTTTACATCCACACTTCAGTGACTTGCTTGGGAAATTTTAAGGAGCTGGTTATGGGGAGTCTCCCACAGTAAGCAGACTGTTCATCCTACTTGACTCCTTAGATAAGTATCAAAACCGACCAGCTCTACCCTCAAAGTCCTCTGCAAAGCAGGGATAACGGGCCACTCGCCTATCTCCTGGGGTAATTACACAGAGAAAATAACCTAAGCTCAGTTTCCCAACTCAGACCAGGCAATGCTACAGAACTTCTCACACTCCTTGGCTCAGACCCGCCCCTCCCGGGAAAATAAAACCCTAGGTCGGTTCCATGGCTTTTGAAGCCACCCTCCCTACCCCCGGGATCCCGTCCTACCCTCAGGTCCAAAGGCTGACCTGCCTCCCCTTCACCGAGGCCGCTTCTCGGAAAAGCCTCCATCAAGCCACCTTGTAAAGTACCAGCACCCCTACCCTCATCTGTCCCCTTATGTTGCTTTCTGTTTCTTCTTAGTGATAGGGGAAAGGACACCTCTTTAAACCCTCACTTCTTAACTTATGCTGTCTTTCCAGTTTCTAGTTTAACTGCTCTAATCTAGGAAAGATGGGATTTAGACTGGAATGTCTTCTGCCCACTGTTTTAGCTGATTAAGCCAGAAGGCGGGCCACAGACCCCAAGGGGCTAAGCACCCTTCGTCCATCATTCTGGGGTCTGTTTTTACAAACTAATGCTTTTAATGGTATTAATCAAATCTATCTCTCCTGGTCTAGGGACCACTGGAAAACGGTTCATAGTCTAGCCCCACTCCCAACCTAGCCTCCCCCCAGCACCTGGAAACATCTTTCCAGAAGACAGAATCAGCCACGTGTCTCCACTGGTTACAATTCTTCAGTGCGTCTCTTCCGCTCACCTTAGCAGAAGAGCGTAAGCCCTTGCTTTGGACCTCTCTCCTCACGACCTCGACCAGGGAATGTTGGGGTCCTGCTCCAGTCCTGCAGACCTCTGCTCCACATCATCTCTCCAGTCCCTTCCCTGACCTCCTCACCAAGAAGGTTCTGTGTCCGCTTCCTTTTCTTCATCACCCTGTGCTTTCTCATGGTCTCTCTTCCCACCCACTTTTTTTGGAGCTGCTGCATCCCGGCCCCAGAGCAATGCCCAACATGAAGAAAGCACACGTATCCCTTCAAACACTGCAAGCTGGCAGGATGCTCTTGTGGGGCTTAAAGCCATGAAGCTGGATAGGGCCTGCAAGGGAGTCAGTCAGAGGTGGAGGGAGGCACAAGGACTGGGATGAGGGGGGACCAGTGAAAGCAGGGGGAGACCCTGAGATGGCAGGAGAGCTGGGGAAGGGCTGATCACTCCGGCCCAGTGCTGCCCACACAGGAAGTGAGAGGAGGCCCGGGACCCACCATTGCAGCGTGACTGTCAGCGGCAACCCAGACAAGAAGAATTTGAGTGGACAGTTGGACACAGCTTCTCTTACTGGAGTGAGCTCAAGAGCAAGGGGAGGAGGTACACTGGAGATAGACCACATTTCCAAGTGTTTTTACTGTTCAGAACCACTGGGAAATCTGACAGTAACTGGAGGGAGAGTGGTTTTCAAGGGGGTTTTACTGTTCTCGTAGTGAAATACTCGGAACCTGAAATTTACCATCGTAAGCATTTGTGTAGCTCAGTGGCATTCAGTACAGGGTGGAGGGCAGGGCTATGGGAGAAGAGGTCAGGAAATCACCAACAATGAAGATGGTTGTGCTGAGGAAGTGACAGTAATCCAGGGAAGAAGGGTGAGTGACCTAGGGGCTGGCTAAGTGAATTCCAGGGCCAGGGTCTCTCTCCCCTCCAGGTCCTCACATGAACTCCCTTTGTCCCCCTTGATTCTGGAAATCTGCTCTGCCTCAGGAGCAGGTCAGAGGTCATCTCTGGACCCTCCCCACCCCTTGGCTGTGCCTGGGGCCCTCCTCTGTGCCCCTTCCCCACCCCTGCTCATCTGAACACCCAATGAGGGGTCTCATAGGCGTTGCCCAGACTGGAGCCTCCTGGAGGCTGGAGCCTCGCTCCCCTGGGCGAAAAAGCAAATCTGCAGAGACCCCACCTTGACCCCAAGAGCAGGCAGAAGAGACCAACATGACAGGGCACATGATGAGGGCATATCCAGAGGCCAGCTGGGTGCTTCTGGGCAGAAAGCTGCATCTTAGTCTCTACAGGCCTGAAGGCACAGGCAGGCTCTCCACAAAGGGCAGCTGTAAGGGGGCTGCTTCTGGGGTCCAGGCAGAACATGGGCTTGTCGGACTCCAGGGGCCACGAGCCTACCTCGCCCTGAAAGGCCGCTGTAGGAACGCAGGACCATTGACAGCAGCTCAAACACCTGAAGCCAGAGCCAGGGGACAATGTGTAAAACAAACAACAAGTTTATTTACAAGCAGGAATGCTGCCCAGTATACAGTGCAAACTCTCATTGTCTTGGGTTCCACACAAGCCGGGGAACTGAAGGTACATCCCCAAAGGGTCTCCTTTTAATCCATCACTTCCCTGTTCTGCCAGGGCGACTGCAGAGGCCTGAAGTCCTCCCAGGACTGACCACCAGGGGGCAGCCATGCTCCATGACAGTGCTGGGGCCAACGTAGCCGTAGACCAGGCCAGCTCAGGCCGTAAGGCATCTTGATTTCCAGGGTGGAAGCCTTCCTTGTCTTCGTGGTAATGGCTGGACTCTCCTACCCTCTAAAAGTTCAGCTGCCAAGTTCAAGTCCAGGGAAATTTCTCAACAAGGGATCCAAGTACCATTGACCCAAAAGGCTTCTCAAGGAGCCCAGTCCCCTTCCTTCCAGAATCTGGTCAATGCCACCCTTGTCCATGGTCTGCAGGGTGTGGCAAGTGTGTTTGGGGGGCGTGGACCGATGACTCTTCAATAGGTAAGAATTTCTTGGCAAAACTTTTGGCTTCAGCTGCTTCAGGAAGGCCATTCAACCTGAGGACTTGGCCATACAGCCCCTCAGCACACGACACAGGCACAAGGACACACACTGGCTCTTAGCATCTCACATCCACTCGGGATCATGACAGTGACAGTACCAAAATAGCCCCACAGGTCCCCTGGGGCCTGGGACTCAAGAACAGTGGGAGGGGCCGGGGTTGGAGGGAAACAGGGGAACCCCCTTGGGAGGCAAAAGAGGAGGGTCCAGGCTGAGGTAGGAGAGAGATGGCTTGGTAGGAGGTGACCTCGGTCACCTCCAGTTCCTGAAATTCCCTGATAGGAAAAGGTGTGGCCTCAGAGCCCAAGCCAGACCAAGGGAGGGAGGTGGGGGTGGGGCTTGGAGTGCACTGGACTGAAGGTCAAAGGCAGAGGAGGCGAACCCGGAGTTTGGCTTTGTTGTGTTGCTGGCTTGTTGGCCTCCATGGTACTTTTTTTTTTTTAATTGCCATATATTAAAATTTAAAAATTTCCTATTAGAGGTTCGCTATCTGGCCCAGACCAGGGCACTCCTTCCAGGTGCCTGCCTGGGCCCTGCGGGTGTCTGGTTTTTGCACCATGGTACAAGAGGTGGAGCTAGCAGGAATGGATTTGGAGGTGGTGCTTTCCAAGGGTCCTTAGCTAACCCAGGGGACCCCCATCCCCTACAGGGGTTGTCACATACACACCCTGCACAGAACTGTCTGACCAATGACAGCCCCGAACCCTCCCTGGGACCGTCCTGCTGATCAGCGTGCAGGTTAAAGCACTCCCTTCTCCACTGCCCTGGCTCCATGAATGACTCACAGAGTGGCCCTCTTCCCCAGCAGGCCTCTCTGGAAGGCAGGACGCGGGCCTCCCAGGAAGGGGGCTGGGGGGAGCTAGAGAGAGCCCAGGGATAAAAACAGGGCTTCAGAAGCCAAGTTCATAGAACCAGCCAGAGGGCAGGGGCTCGCCCTAGACGGCCCAGCACATCCAGCCAGCCTTTGAGGACACCCACCATGACAGGAGAGGTTGTCCACGACTCTCCTTGCCTCATCCTTCTGCCCGCAGGTGAAAGGCTGAGGCTGTGGAGGCCACCAAAGGAATTCGGCCTCGAAAGAGCCAGAGTGCTGGGGGGCAGGAGCCAGCAGGCCCAGGGCTCGGCCCACCTGGGCTGTGATGCGGCCCACGGCGGCCCCGTTAACTGGGCTTCATCCCGGCATCGGGCACGCCCAGGGGCAGCGGCTTGTCCTCTGAGCTCTGCAGCAGAGTCTCTGAGGCCCCTGGCTGGGACCAAACGGGGCATTCCTCCTTGGAGAAGGGGAACTGCTCATCCTTCAGGGAGTCTGAGGGGCTGTCCACTGTGTCCCCTGTCATGGAGCTGGCCTGGGAGGGGCACTGAGAGCCGTGGTCGGAGCTGCTGCAAACGTTCACGATGCAGGTGACATTGACCTGGGTCCCGTGGCTGCCAGGGGAAGACTCTGCACAAGATGAGAGAGGCCGGTCAGGCAGGGGTCCTGGAGTGAGGAGGTCTTCACAGCCTGTCTGTGCCGCAAAGGCAGGTTAAAACATGTGGGGAAAGAGCACTCAGCCAGGAGCCAAGAGGCCCTGGGTCTAGCCCGCTTTGCTATGTCACATTGGGCAAGTTTTAATCTTTGTGTGCCTCAGTCTCCTATCTGTCAGGCATGAATACCCAGCCCAACTCAGCTCGTAGGCAGAAGGAACCGATTCTGTAAAGCAGGTGACGATGCTCGGAGAACAAAACACTGTACTCCCTACAAAGAGTCACAGAAGTGAGCAGGGACAGGAAATGCACATTCCAGAATACGGGTTAGGCAACGAGGACGAGTCAGGTTCCCACGCCTGCTGGAAGGCATCGGCCATCCCGGCCTCACCCGCTGAAAAGCGGAGGAGCCTGTGAGTGGCCCATTACCTGCATCTGCCAAAGATCAACATCCAAGGGATTGGAATTGCTCCTTTCTGGGGATTAAGCACTGACCCTGAAGTTGTCCACATTTGCAGCAAATCTTTCCCCTTTGTTTTTGTTTGTTTGCTTGTTTGTTTTTAAAGATTTATTTTGTTTTTGACAGAGAGAAAAAGAGAGACAGAGAGAAGGGGGAGGGCCCAGAGCAGTCTCCACAGTTGCACGTCATTGGTTTTCTACATAGTTTCATTCCACAGGTGGGCGCAGGGCTGCGCAGGGCAGGAACTGGCGGGGGGCCTCCCGCATGGAACTCGCCCAGGTGAGAACTGAACTGGGGGCACTCCCCAGTTCAGCATACGGGTCTGCACAAGCCGGGGCCAGGATTTGATTCTCCGACCCTCAGGGCTGCAAGACGAGCACTCGACCCACTGAGCCACCCCAGCTTCCCCTCTTTCTCCTTTGTATAGAGCTGCTTCTAAGATTTCGTAAATCTGGGGGTCCGGAATGGGGAGGGGTGGTAGTTTGTCCTCATCACTGAGACTGAGATGTCTGGAGCTCTGCAGCTTGACAAGCCTGGTTCAAATCTCTGCTTTGCTCCCATGAACTTGGCTAAGTCACTCAACCTATTGGAGCTTCTGTTAGTTCAGCTACCAAATGGGTATAATGACCCTGTCCGTCTTCTCATTGCCCTGTCTTCAGAGCTGGTGTGGCTCCTGGAGACGGTAACATTCTCAATGAAGCTGGGGTTTGAACAATGGCCCCATGGATCCAACCACCTGTTGTGCACCTCAACCTGATTCTGCCCCCATCTCCCACCCAACCTACTCCTTTTTGTCTCAGTTCATACTGCAACCATCCACCCAGCTGATAGGCCCAAAGCCTTGAACCCATCTTTCTCTCACACCCCACATTTTCCATCAACCACCCGCAGTCCTCCGAGGCCCTGCGGGACTGGATGCCTGCCTTCTCCCACCCCCATCTGCTGCTGCCCTGAGATCTTGGCTGGCTTCCTTCTAGCCACACTCACCCCCTGCAGCTCCGTGAGGCCTCCAGGCCTCACGGCCTTGGCTCATGTCGCTCCCTCAGCCTGGAGAGTTCTTCCTACGGCTCATCCTTCCTTTTACTTGGGCCTCAGTTCAGAGGCCCCTTCCTCTGGGAAGCCTCCCTGACTTCCCTCTCTGAAGACACTCACCTCCTGGCCCATTCATCACTCCCTGACCCCTCCCTCAGTGATGATCAGCAGGGCCTCTGCTCCACCCCTGTACCATCAATTTCCTGGGTTGCTCATTTGTGTCCCCCCACCAGGTACTCTCAGAGGGCAGGGGACTGTTCCCTACTGTGTCCCTAGTGCCTACAGCAGGGACACATGTTGAATGAATAAAATCCAACCCACACGTGTGTTTTGCCCTTGTGGGTGATCATATTTTTAAGTGAATTGGCTGCCAACAGTTTACATTTTAAATATCTGGATGTATAGCTGCCCTTGGGGAGTCAAGTGTGGGAGATCTGGCCATCAAAGGTCCACACACCTGAATGCAACTGGCAGGAAGGGCTTCAGGGGGCAGGACCACCCGGCTTCTGGCCCAGCCTCTGCGGACACTTGTTTGTGAAGGAGGGAAGGATGGATACTATGCCAGGAGGTGAATGGAAGGGTCTGGATGTGCAAAAGCCACACAAAAGGGGGCCGTTGCTGCTGCTGTTACTGTGGGGACCTGCTGGGTGCCCAACCCGAGGGGCTGTTTATTTTGCAGCCCTGCTCCCCCCATTCCAGGGGGGTCAGAAAGACGGATGGAGCAGCTCGCTGCTCCACTCAGAAAAGCCCTAACCAGGCCAGGCAGAGGGAGGGCTAGAACCATGGGGCGGGAAGGAAACTTCCCCCCTGAGCCTCCACAGCACCCAAATGTCACCCAGAGTCACCATGGCCTTTGCACACTGCGAATGAGACACTGCGGGGGCGGACAAGGGGACCACAGCGAGGCATAGCATGGGGTTAACCCGTTCCCACAGTGGAAGGAGGTGTTGGGGTGGGAGGGAGAGAAGGGCAGAGCAGAGACCAGAGAGGCAAGTGGGGAACGAACAGGGAGGGGGCAGAGGTAGAAGGGGCGGGCACATGCGTTCAGGGGTCCATGCTGCAGCCAAGGAGGAAGCCGCGCCAGGGCAGCCACGCAAGAGGTGTCGCTAAAGATCGGAAAGATGATCCCAGACGTTGGAAGAAGACCAAGAGTTTCATTCATGGACAGACGTTTCCGGCCACTTCCCGCGTTCCTGGCACTGACTCAGTCCCTCCCTTGGGGAGTTCTCGGGCCAGGATTGGTGGGGGAACTGACAAAACATCACACTAAAGAGGGCAGAGGGCCATGATGGGGAAATATAAGCGGGCACCCCATCCATGTGGGGAGCCTGAAGCAACCACTGAGTCAGGTGTGGCAGCCCTGCCAAGGAGGTGTCACGGCTCACCTCTAGGTGAGGAAACTCAGGCTGGGCAGGGTTCAGGAGCCCGCTCAGATCCTCACAGTACCAGAGCAGCCAGGAGGGCATCTAGGCATGACCCAAGTCCACGGTCATTCCTTGACCTCCCTCCAGCCAGTGCTGCCTGTGGGGAGGGAGGGAGCTCAGCCAGCCGACTTCACCTCTCACAAAACATACCCAGGGAGGCCCCTGGCTTTCTGGGGGACCTCTGCAGGGCCCCCCTCCAGTGTGGACACTGGAGATGCCAACCAGGGTAACACCTGTCACAGACCAAATCCAGGGCAAAATGCAGATGCATAGAGGGGGCAGAGGCTTCTTCAGACCCCACACCCAACCGTGGGGTCTCAAGCCCAAAGGGACAGGGCCACAGGCCACAGTGAGTGAACCCCTGGAGGCATCGTTTATTCAGACCACTTCCCACCCCACAGCTCTGGAGCCTGAGAGCCCAGGGGTGATTCCTGGCTCTTCATTTACTGAGTGTCCTCGGACAAGCGTTTAACCTCTCTGGGCCTCAGTTTCCTCCTCTGTAAACTATAATCAATATTAATATAATAATAGATTAGAAATAGTATACAATAACTATTCCATAACGATTGTACAGTAATTATGCAACACTCTAACATGAATATGCCATACTGTTATAATATACATTCCCTGCCTGGATCCTGGGGACTCGAAGGACAAGTTGGGGTTGTAGAAGGAAGGATGCTCCTGTGAAAGCCCCCACATGGGCAAAGCTGGAAAGGACTCAGTGGGTTCAGAGAAGGGAGAGAAGCCTGAGGCTCTGCGTTGCACCTGAGGGCGGCAGGGAGGCGAGGCTGGAGGCTGAGCCCGGTCTTCACAGGCCCTGCCAGGAGCTGCAGCCTCAACCAGCAGGGGAAGCCGAGGAGGAGGCGGCTCAGACAGCAGCCAGGAAGCAGCAGGAAGCAGGGATGAAGCCAGGTGGGCTCCCACCTCTTACCTGAGCTCCTGGAGCCTGCCTGGGCCTCCTCAGACCAGCAGGCCTTGCCGGGGCCGGGTGCCTGTGGCGGGTTCCCCCTCCGGTCCCCGGCGCTGGCTGAGCTCTCCAGGGAGCTGCTGCTGCTGGAGCTGGCGGCGCCCGTCAGCAGGTGCTGCTGCTCCAGACCTGGAGCACCCCGGGCCTTATCAGCAGGCAGGTGAGGCTAGACCAGGAGGAGAGGAGCGACAGCGGTCAGGCCATCAGCCAGCTCGTCTCCCTCCTCCTCCTCAGCACCAGCTGCAGCAGGTGCCATCAGCTCAGTGCCTGGCGCTGTGCCCACACCCACCATACTTTCCACACACAGCGCTTTCAGGACGTGTGGTTCTCTGCGGTTTCTGTGATGAGCATCCGGTGGCCCTACTGGAGTGTGAGCCCTCCACAGGCAGGAGCCAGGTAGCCCTTGTGCACCGAATAGTCTTAGAGGTGGGGCAGGATTTTCGTCCCCATTTTGCATAAGGAAATAGAGGCCCAGAGAGGGAGAGTGACTCTCCTAAAGTCACCTCATCAGCAAGGGTGAAGTGGCCCAGCCTAGCAGCCAAGAGCATGGACTCTGGAGCCAGACATGAGTGCAAATCGTAACTCCATAGCTGTGTGACCTTGGACAAGTTACTTAACCACTCTGTGCCTCCCTTTTTTCATCTATAAAGGGAGAGTAAAAATCCTACTCCGTAGCGTCGTCGTGAAGATCAAATGGCTGAGTGTCTAGAAAGTGTTCAGAACAATGGCTGCTCGTCATAAGCTCCATACCAGGGTTTGTGTCAAACTACTGCCATGGGTCCTGTCTGTCCTGCCACTGTTTTTGTACAGGCTGTGAGCTGAACATGGTTTTTACATTTTCTAAGTGGCTGGAAAGAAATGTAAAGGCTACTATTACATGACATGCGAAATTCAAATCTTAGTGTGCATGGGTAGTTTCATGGGCATATGGCCACTCCCATCTGTTTACATGCTATGGTTGCTTTTTTCCCACAACAATGGCAGGTTTGAGTAGCTGTGACAAAGACCTATGATCCAAAAGCCTACCATATTTGCTACGTGGCCCCTGACAGAAAAAGGCTGCTCATCTCTGTGCTCGACTTGTCAGTCCAGTGCAGGCAGCCCTGTGGTTTAGGGCCCTCAGCCGTGCGGCCTCAGCAACCCTCTGAAGACGCCTCTTCCGGCTGCTCTGTGACTCCTCCCAATGTCTTTTCCTCACAGAACATAAATAACAACAACAATCACAATAATAAAATATTAGCGGACATCCAAGTGGCATGCAATGCCAAGCGCTGTGCTGATGTCCTTCTAAGACACTATCTATCTATATTGAGACTTCCAACAGCCCAGTGTTATCCTCACTTTGCAGACATGGAAACCGAGGCCCAGAGAGGTTGAGTGACTTGCCCAAGATCACACAGTTAGGACATGGAACCGCTGGGTTATAATCCAGGCTGCCTTTTCTGGGTGTCTGGGGTTTCAGGGAGGCTCAAGACAGATGCCCGTTTCCAGACACCCATGCTGGGGGGCATCTATGAAGTCCATTCCGAGGTGGTTGCCTGTCCACGCAGGCGCACTAGCCCTTGCCTTGGAGTTTTGATTGATCGCTGGATCCCAGAAAGAAAGGAGAAAGGATGGGCCATGTTCTCACCCACTGGGTAGAACAACTGAGGGAAAGTAAACTGCTGGGGCATCTGAGCATGGTAGGGGGAGGTGAGGGTCAGAGGGTGGGATCTGCTACAGGATCGGGGGCACAGGACTGTTAGACCCCCTCCCCAGGGAAGGCTGAGACCCCATGGCCTCACTCCAGGAGGAGCTACAATTCCAGGTGTGCTCTGAGCAGTGGCCGAGTGCCTGACCCCCCCCCCCCACCCCTGGACCGGCCAATTACAGCAGCCTCCAGCCCCCAGCCCCACCCCCCAGGGCTAAGGCCTCTGGAACACCTGAGCCCTCCACAGGGAGCCCTCCATATCCTGAGGCCAGCCCACAGTCTCTTAATCTGGGCTGGAAGGATCCTTTGCAAGCAATCCCAATGAGTCCATGGAGGCCCAGAGAGGGTGAGTGCCCTGCTCAGTATCACACAGCTGGTCTGAGGCAGGGGCAGGACTAGCCCAGGTCAGGGTACCACCGCTGCTGGCTTTCTACTGCATCTGGCCTCGCTGGTTCACCGCCCCCAGCTGTGGAGGGACGAAGGGCATTTCAAGTTCATGTTGAACCTTGCCCAGGTGGTCTGGTCTTGGCTACTGGTCCACCCCACTCCTAGCCCTGCTCTGAGCTTTGACAGGCAGGGGAGGGAGCGAGAGGAGGAGCATCCAAATGTCATTCCTCACAACCCCCAGAGAAGGGGCTTTTGGACCTGTGTCCTGCTCCTCTGCTGGTGGCAGGACCAGGCAGAACAGAAACCCCCAAAGGTCACAGCCCGCCTCCCTCCCCCAAAGCCGCAGGTTATAAAGTACAGGCAGGCGGGGGGGTAGGAGGGACAGACGCATCCTGCGTCCTGTTCACAGTAAGAGGGGGGCACTGGGTACTGAGGCAGCTCATGCAAAAAACAGGACCCCAGCCAACCAGCTTCTGTCACCTCCCAGCCCCTCCCGGGCCTGCCCTGCCATGGGCAGAAGCAGAAACCCTGGCAGAACCAGTGGCTGGGTCCCTCAGATGCCCACACGGTCTGTGTCTGTCTGCACATGTGAGTGTACGTTCAGAGGCTCACACACCTTCATGTACAGGTATGAGGTGTATGCAGTGTACACACAGGTGTGCCTATGTCGGGGACGATATGTGCACATCTGAGAGGTGTAGTTGGTACGCATGCTGCAGGTGGTGAAGAGAGGCACTCCTAGGTTTGTACCCCAGGCCCCTCTCATTAGCTGTGTGGCCCTGGAAAAGTGACTTAACTTCTCTGAGCCCAAGTTTCTTGGGCCATCAGACTGGAGCAATCATCATACTGCCTGTGTGGTAGCATGGCTGTGAGAAACTGGCCACGGTGGGAGCGTCTACAACACAGAAATGAGCTAACAGGACAAATCAGGGTTTGGGTTTCTTTTCCTGCCTGGAAGGCCAGCGACCAGCATATACAACTGGCCTCTACACACAACAGCACTGAACAAATAGTAGCTGAGTTATTCACATGCAGTGAACAGAAAACGCGTGAAGGGAAAGGGGAAGCCGAGGCTGCTAGGCCACACCCAGGACATCTTCACTGCATCGAATATTGGGAAACACTTGCTGGGAAGGCAGAAGTGGAGCTGGAAGGACACACTTGCTCTCAGGCCACCAGGCAGCAGCTGTCATTGTCACTGAACTGAAAAGCCAGAAGGAAGGGGTGGCATTCGCACCCCGGGGGAAGGAGAAAGAGTTTGAACTCCCAAACCAGTGTTCCTGTTGCTAATACTGTAGGGCCAGTCCTGAGTACTGAGCTAGGAATCCAGAGACATATTGCTGTGTGACCTTGGGAAAGTCACTCTCCCTCTCTGCTCCTCTTTGCTTGTCAGCAAAATTAGGACATGAAGTCAGTCCCTAGTCCCTACCAAGTCCAAAGCCCTGTGTAAAGCTCAGGCACTGGGCCGCACAGATCTGAGCTTCTCCCTAGCTTAGTGATTCTCAATGGGGGCTGCAGGGGTGTTCTGATTTTCAGGGGACATTTGGCCATGTCTGGAGATATTTTTGGTTGTCACTCCTGGGAGGTGGTGCAAGTGGCATCTTGTGGACAGAGGCCAGCAATATTACTGAACAGCCTACAATGCACAGGATGGCCCCCCAAAACAGAATTATCAGGCCCCAAATAGCCATCATGCTTTGGCTGAAAAATCCTGCCCCTGCAAGATGGAGGCTATGGGAGACACTCCTTGGGCTCTGTTTCCTCATCTATAGAACTGAGTAAAAATCCTACCCTGCCTACCAGCTACAGGATTACAGCAGTCCCCGTGTGCTAGCTTCCCCCTCTCCCTGTCCTCTATCACAGAGGCTAAGAAAGCAAAGTGCCCCCTTTCCCAGCCTCCCTTGCAGCTAGGGGTGGTCACATGATACCACTCAAGCCAATAAAACAAAAGGAAAAAGTCTACGTGGGGCTTCTGGATGAGCATCTGCTTTCCTGAGAAAGGGCAGCATGGCTGGAATAGCCATTTCCCCATCTTCTTCCCACCTCAGGCCACATATAAAGTGGCGATCACCCTCTCATGACATGAAGCCCCACCAGGAGGACAAGGGCCAACACACTAAACATGGCAGAGCCTGGGGTCCTAGTGGCCTTTCAGAAGGATGCAAATGAACTACTACAGCAGCCATCACCCCCTTGACCTCTTGGTATGTGAGAAAAATAAAACCTTTCTGTTTTAAGTCAAGTTTTCCACTACTTGCAGCCAAATGCCTTCCTAATAGAGAACTGATGAAATACTATGTCAGGGTTGTGTTCCCACCAAAAGTCCTGCACAGACCTTACTTGATAAAAAAGATCAAAGGTGAGCCACTTTGGGTGAAGTGGGGCGACCCAGGGCCCAGTCCCCCTAGCCTCTCCCTCAACCCCAGAGATGACCCCTAAGGCTCTCTGTGGAACACCGGGGTACCGCACTCAGTTTGAAAGCCACTGCTCCATGAGCAAGCGTGTCACAAACACCACAGAGGTGCTGAGAATTGTTGCCAGATGAATGAAAGGTACAGCCCTGCAGGCTGGGCTGAGCAGCTCTGTCTCCATTCAATGGTGAAGAAACAGCCACAAGCAATTTCCCATCGGCCCCAAGACCACACCAGGGCCCATGACCCCATGCCTGCTATGAATAGCACTGCCCCCACCCCCACCCCCACCCCCACCCCTGATGTGACATTTCACACTCAGCCTCCTTTATGCGCCCCTGGAGGGCTGCCTAACCCCCGAGGGCGGCCCCTGGCTGGCCTTTCCTCAGCCTCCCAGGGCTCTGCACAGCAAGTGACACTGGACACACCAGCCTATAGAATTTGCTGCTTGCCCTGAGAGAACCCCCATCACCAGGAAGGAGGGCAGGGGAGGGGTGGGGGGAGGCAGAGGGCACTCACCGCCTTGGCTTCTCCTTGCATGCAGAACAGCTTCTCTGCAAAGAGGACAGAGGGGACGAGTCAGGCAGAGTGACTTCCTCAGGCCACATCTGTTCTAACTGAGATGGTACCATGGGGCCCAAGCCGAGCCAGCAGGAGTAGGCCCAGCCCTGGGGGTGGGGGGTGGGATTACCCACCAGACAAGGTTCACGAAGACCCCACACCCAACTCTCCACCTAGCCGGACATTGTTCCACTCCCCTCCTCCAGCCCCAACCACTTTCCAGCCTCCTGACCTTGGCCCATGCCATACCCACTGCTTAGCATGCCCTTTCCTTCCAGGACACATGCCCCCATCAAAATCTTACCCAGCTCAAAGTCTCCTGCTCCCGGATTCCCAGACAAGAACCCTGGACTCCTACCTACTGCCTTGGACAGGATGGAGGCCTGCCCTTCAGTAAGTAAGTTAGTGGCCTTCTGCCCTTAGGCTCTAAGCTCCTACAGAACAGAGAACCCACAAGGCTGCGCCCAGCCCTGGACTCAGTAAGCACCCCAGAAAAGCTTCCTGAACAAATGGATGAACGAACAAAAGAACGAAGGAAAGAAGGAACGGAATCTTACTTTTCTTCTGGGTTATGATGACAAAGTTCACCAGCCCCAGTATTAACAGTCCGAAGGCTGTCACACCCACAATCAGTCCTAGAAGGAAAAGAGAAGCTCAAAACAGCTACAAAACGAAAACTCAAATGTACCAGGGACCCAGCAGATGAGTCAGTGACCAAAGATGGCTGGGGTTGTTGCAGGGGAGGGGCCAGCCCAGGGCAGAGGCCTCAAATTCAATTGCAAAACAAACAAACCAAAAACTGTGCCAAACAAAACATGTCTGTGGGCCATATGCAAGCCGAGAGCCAGTTTGAGAATTCTGGCCTGAGGGATTCTTAACCCCAGACTGGAAGCCCCTGAAGGGATCTGGTCCAACCCACTGCCTTCAAAGCCAAATGGATTCATCAGAACCCACAACCAGGAGACCCACTCCACTTTGAGATGAACGCTGACCTCACCACTCCCCACCCAGGGATTCTTTGTGACAGCACCAGGCCTTGGGAGATTCTAGTCTCACTGCCACCTGCATCCCAGGACAGAGAATATCCAACCCACAGGGTTCTCTGTCAGTCTCTGAGATAAGAGGAGGGAAGGCAGGAAGGACGAATGGGCCCTCTGGTAACTTACCAATTGGAAGAGAAACGTTCCCTGTGCTGAGCTCTCCAGTCGGGGGACTTGGGACCATCAGGGGCGGGACAGAGGTGCTTGGAGCTGCGCTAGGTCCTGGAGTTGGCTCCATGCGCTGGGATCTTGTGGACCATGGCTGGGGCATGAGGCCTGAGCTTGGGGCCCCTCTCAGGGTGGGGAGCACAGATGTACAGACTGTGTCCTTGACTGCATTGCCAGGGATGGCCACCGAGCTACAGCTGGGGAGGAGGAGGCTCAGTCAGAAGTCACCAGTGGACAGAATGGCTCAGGGGGGGCTGGGCTCACTCGTGGGAGCCAGACCAGTGGGCAAAGAGCCCAGCAGCCAGGATGGGGGACTGAGTACGTGTGCCATGCCCTCTTTTAGGATGGCCCCTTTCTGTCCTCACCCCACCCCTCCCCACGCTCTCCACTCAGCTTCGATGTCTAGAGCAAGGCTACTTACTATCCCCCATGCTCTCTGTCCTGGGACCAACCCACGGCCAGATAAACCCATCCTGGCATTGAACCCGTTGGGCAATGCCTCAACCCCAAGGGAGTGAGTGGAGGGACTTCAGGCAACAGGGCCCAGCTGTTCTATGCTCTAGACCCCACCATCACCCAGGGACATCGCCTCCCTGCTCCTCCAAAACCAAAGGACTTGTCCACTTACTTCCGGTGAGGCCTGCACGTATCTGTGGATGATGTCGTGTCCGAGAACGTCCCCGGGGCACAGGAAGCACACCGCACATCTGAGACTGCATTTCCTTCAAGGAGAAACTGGAACCTGTCACCAACTCACATGCTACACGGAACAGGTGGGTCTTGGCACTGGAGCCCTAGGGGAAGTCTCGGGGCCCACAGACCTCTGTCTGTACCTCTGCCACTTAAAATCACACACAGGGGAAGCCGGGATGGCTCAGTGGGTTAGGCGCTCACTTTGCAGCCCCGGGGACCAAGGATCGAATCCCGGCCCCAGCCTGTGCGGAACCATATGCTGAGCTGGGGAGCTCCCCCAATTCAGTTCTCCCTCTATCTCTGTATCTCTCTCTCTCTCTCTCTCTCTCTCTCTCTCTGTCAAAAACAATAAAAAAAAAATAGCTTTAAAAATCACACACACACACACACACACACATACACACACACACAGGCACTTTGTCCTTTAACCAATTCTAGTGACTTCCTTGTCTCCAGGGTCACAGGGGCTCATCTTCCTGTGGTATCACCAGATTTTCCAGTAGCTCGGGGCTTAATTTGACCCGTCTCTGGATCCCCAGGGGCTAGCACACAGTTGCTGCCTAATCAGGAGTGCTGGAGGAAAGAATGAATGGGGGATGGCAGACCAATGGGGAGCGGGTACTGGCCGCCACCGACAGAGTTCACAGGCTAAGCTGACAAGTTGATGCCCGTGAGGAGAGACGCAAAGAGGTCCCCAAGGCCCGCTGGCCCTGGCCCCGTACCTGGTGCGACCACACCGAAGCCAGGGGGGCACTTGAGCTGTGGTATACACTGCCGGCAGCCCTGCTGCCCCATCAGCATGCAGTAGTAGCCCGGCTTGCAGGTGCATATCCGGTTCCGTTCCCGAGTGCAAGCTTGACTTTCCACCTGGTCTAGAGGAGCAAGAAGGCAGCCCAGGGTCATTCCTGCCTCCACCAGCCCTGCCCACCACCATGCCACTCTGCCCTCTCAGCCAGCCCACCAGCTAGAGTGCCACCCGTCCCCGACATGGGGCAAAAAGAACACCGGTCACGAAGTCCCAAGGCCTCAGTCTTGTTCTGGCCCCATCACAGCATGAGCCACCATGCCCGCCTTCCATGGTACAACTTCCTCAACGGTAAAGTGGGCACAGTTCTCCCCCCACTGCTCTTGGCCGGGCTGCCTTATGGGGCTGTTGAGGAGGATTTGGCAAGACAGAGGATGAAAATGCCATTGATAAAGAGGAAAGAACTGGACCCGTGCAACCTCATGCACTGGGGCATGGAAACAATGTGTCTGGCGTAAATCCCAGCCAGCTTCCAGCCAGGGGATGGCGCTGGGGACCACCCCTACTCACCAGAGCTGCAGCGGGACCCACAGCTAAAGCACTTGGAGACCCAGTTCCAGATCTGGGTGTACGTGCTGTCCTTGCAGGGCGCACACACCGTGTCTGAGGTCTTGGTGCATAAGACTTGTGCGTGGTAGCCTGAGAAAGCAAGGGGATGAGCTCTCAGTGGGCTCATCCAGAATTCCCGAGAAGCCCAGAGTTCTGTAGCCCTGTTGGGAAGCCTCTCCGATTGGGTTCCAACTCCTTCATGACTCATCTCCCATCTAGCATGTGCCAGCTGCCACTCTACTTCTCAACCCCCACCGCTCTTTCCAGATGCCTAGAATTCTACCACTGGAACTGCCTGCTATTAGTCAATCACATTTTAGTGAGAATAGGTTTGCCCGCTTCTTTTCTTCTTTATACTTGGCTGAAATTCTACACCTGGGAGTATAAACTAGAGGGAAACAGAGGCAGTGGAAATGTCGTATAGTTTCCCACCAAGACCTAAGAGAAGGCGTGCCAGAGTATGGGAGAATACCAAGGCAAACCTTTAAAGAGTTGTTCTGAGCCCTGAGCCCTATGCTGCCATATTTACTGCTGTGCTAACCTAGTAACGTCTTACTAAGACCCTGCCAGTTAACAGAAGAAAGAAGAGTCAGTTCCCCTGGAGTCTCTTGAAATGGCTGTGGGAGGTGATAGGCACATACATGCCTGCCCATGTCTCCAGCTAATGGCTCAAAGCCCTCCAGTGGCTTCCTGGATCCTGCAGAATAAAATCTATACTCCTTACCATAGCCCCCGCTTATTTGCTCACTCTGGGCCACACACTAGCCTTGTTATTCAAGTTCACCAAACCGGCTCCCACCTCAGGGCCTTTGCATGTGCTGTGGCTCCCACTTGGCACGCTGTTTCCTACATACTTGCATGACTCACTCCCTCTGTCAGCCAAGCGGCAGCTCCTCAGAGAGGCCCTGTCCCATTCCATCTGCCTTCATCTGCCTTCCCCTGCCTTGTTTTCTTCACAGCACTTACTCTCTGATAGGACCACACAGCTATTTCCCCCGTTGGTTTATTGCCTATGTCTCCATTCGAATGCGAAATCCATGAGGATGAGGATTTTGTCTGCCCTGCTATTGTATTCCCAGCACTTAGAACACTGCCTGACATGGAGTAGAGGCTTTATCAATACAAGTATATAAATGAATGAATGGATAGACAGCACCAGGAGCCGGGCCACCTAGCTATCCCAACTGGGGCGAGGTCTCAAGTCCACCACCTATGAAATGGCTAAGCATTCACTGATTCAAACATGTACTGCGCACCCAGTATGTGCCAAGTGCTGGGGATTCTGTGGAAAATAGGCCCAGCCCCTGTCCCAGGGGAGTGTGCAGTGGGGGTGACAAAGGAGGAGCCAGGCCGCTGACAGCCCAGAGTGAAAACAGCTGCTGCCGTGCAGATACCAGAGACCAGTGGGAGCTCAAAGGAAAAACCAGATCTGGCCAGATAGTACAGGCAGGCTTCCTGGAGGAGGGGGAGATCTAAGCTGAGGTTTAAGGGATATTAGGTGTTTACCAGGGGAAGGGAGTTGGGAAGAGGGAACCGCATGTGCGAAGACCCAGAAGCAGGAGGGAGCATGTGGCCAGTTCTGGGAGCTAAAAGTTCAGTAAGAATCGAGGGCTGTGACCCTGGCCCCTAACCTTCATACACACACTTTCTCCAAGGCATCAGCCAGCCCCCAGAGACACAGCCAGTCCGAGGGTCAGTGTCCCAATGGCTGTCCCTTACCAGGAGGACACATGCGGCAGCACATCTGGGTCGTCTTGTCATGGTATTCTCTCTGCTGACATGAGCTTCCAGGCTCTGGGGCATAGGGGGTGAATGCAACCTGGAATGGGGAAGGAAGGACAGCCATCAGCTTGGCCACCTCTGCATTCTGCCACGCCTGACACCCCCCATCCTGTGTCCCACAAGGGTTTGGCTCTCTCCCTGCTGGGGCTCTGTCAAAGGACATGGGGACTTCTCCCTTTGAGAAGTGGGGTGGCGGTAAAAGAAGGGAGAGTCCCTGCCTTCTTTCACCTTCCCGCTTCCTCCCTCAGGGCAGCACACTCGTGTCTGCAGGGGAGGCACGGAGCCAGCTGGCAGGAGGCTGGGGCCGGCTCCTGACACTACCAGGGGCACATACAGGCCCTGAAGCTGCCTGAAAGGCGGTGCCTCAGTCACAGAGAATCACTGAGCTCAGCACAATGTGGCCTTCTGCCTAGGAAGCCTCCCCTTCCCTCCTTCTTGCACCTGGGAATCACCCCCTTCATCCTTCCAGCTGACCGCTGCCTCCTCCAGGAAGCCCTCCCAGGCTGAACCAGGCTCCCCCTCCTCTGGGCTCTGAACACGCGATAACAAGCCTCTCACTGTGCTGAAATGGGGGGCCTCCGGTCCTCCCATCCTGCATGGGTGCACATGCATGCACATCCATGTGCACACACGCACACCCCCCACCCCCGTGTCTGCAATACACAAGGCAGGAACGACAGCCTCATCATCTCTAGACCCTCAGCTTCCAACACGTAGTCCATGGCAGAGCTGGCGCTCAGGAGATAAGTGTGTGTCGATGACAATGATGACAATGACCACTTCTTAAGCACTGACTGGGTGCCAGATGTTCTACGTCCTCCAGGTGCTCTAGTCAATGGGCACTGTAGCTCCCACTCAGATCCCCTATACCAGCCAGGCACCCCCAGCTGCCACGAGTGTTGCCTGGTAACGAGCCCCAGCCTCCAGGCGGGACGCTCACTGGGGAGAGGTCGTGATCTGAACACAGCCCCGCCTTCCCTTCACCCCCCGCCCCCCAGGGCTGCTGCCCACCGCCTGGGAGCCGTGGCTGCCGGAGCCCCGGGCTGCTGAGCCCTCAGCGGGCCCCCACATGGGGAACAAGCGAACAGGGCCACACAGCTGCTTTTCCCCCTCGGCCTGGCAGGCAGCCCCAGACCCTGGATTCACAACAACCCCCACGGCCGGGGTTTCCTGCTGCAGAGCAAGCTGGGGCTCTTGTCCCCACACTCTTGCCCGAGCTGCCTCCTCCACCTAGAACGGCCTCCTGCTTCCTCTGACAGAATTCCCTTTGGCCCTTTTGCCACAGCCTCCCCCTGAGGGTTTCCCTGCCCATACCCCACCCCGACTAATCCCCCGTATCCCAATCCTGACCTTCTGCCCTCAGGGCTCCCGGCATACAGGGCTGTATCCCCACTAGATGGGTGTCCGCTGAGCCTGAGGGTTGGGGGTGACGCTGCTAATCCAAGCAGTGGCCTTTGTTACAATGTCCAAGCCTGGCACCAGGGCCACGAAGCCCCAACATGGGAGCACCCTGGGTGCTGGCAGGCCCCCGAAGCCCTTTCCCTACGGCCACTCCCACCCGGGCCCAGGCTCAGGGCCAAACCCCAGGAAGTCAGCTCTGGGGTGGGTGGGAGAGATGCTGGTGGCTGGCACCGGAGGTGGGAACCCTTCTGCTTAGCATGGAATCTTAGAAATAACTCCCATTCCAGTCTGAACCATAAGCCCGCATGCCCAAGGCTGCACACACAACCACACGCATGTACTCGCACACACGCACGTGTGCACACCCTCCATCCCAGTCCTTCTTCCCATTTGGTCCCAGAGCACGCTGCACGCTGCCGGGCACCTGGATGCAAGGGGAAGCGAGGCCCCCTGTCGGGGCTCCTCGCAGCAACAGATGGGGTTCACCGCCAGTCAGTGTCCAAAGCACTGAGGGGCCTGTTACTAATGCGACTCCCAAGCTTGGGAGATGGGCCCAGGAAGCTGGGAAGAAAGAGGACCCCCCCACCCCGCAGGCAGTGCTGATGCCCCCTGGCTGAGCACACAGCATTATCTGTCACCTGCGGGCAAGTGAGATGGCCTGGGGTGGGGGCACCTGGAGGAGACCCGGTGATCAAAGGCTGGGGGAGCTCCACAGCCAGAGAAATGGTGTCTTTTGTATGTCCCTGTGCATGCACTGGAGTGGAGGGGCCTGACTGTCCCTGATGGCCCCCCAACATCGAGCCTTCCCTGCAGGCAGCTGCTGTGTCGCCTCCTCAAGGGAAGGGGCTGCACCTCCTGCTGTCCTGTGGCCTCCCCCTCCCACAGCATGGAGGGGGAGGGGCATGGTGGCGGAACCCTGCACCCCCATGAATGGCCCAGGCAGTAAGCAGGGGAGCCCCTCACTCGTGCGGGGCCTGAGACCACGGGGCCAGGGTAGCTGGGGCAGAGGCAGAGAAACCTCCCCCTCCCAGGACTGCCCCTGTGAGGCAGCCCAGGGGGCCTGCGGCTGGGGGAGGATTTCCTGTCAGAGCCCCAGGGCCTGGTGGAAAAGGGCGCTGCCTCCCCAAGTCCGGGCTTGCTCTCCACCCCCAGGCCAGGGCTTCCTGGACAAAGGCAGGCGGCTGCCCCCAGTCCCCCAGGCTCCCTCGGGGTCTTTTTCTTGCTCTGAACGCCCTTCCCTACACTTCCTCCTGGCTCTGTGTGATGGGGGTGTCAGCTCTCAAGCCATTTTGAAGCCTGTTTATCCCCTTGGACAGAAAAAAAAAACACCACAGTCTTGTCATGGCTAAACAATGAGGAACAGAAAGCCCCTCAGCTGAGCAGAACAAAAGGTCACCCCCCTCCACAGCAGGGCTCCCCAGGGCAGGGGCCCCCACGGAACCACAGCCCAGGGAGCCAGGCCTCAAGTCACCACTGGAACCACATGGGCCCCGGGTCCCTGGAGGTCCCCAGAATGTGGCAAGCAGCCTCTGGGAAACACTGAGCTATGGAAGCTTCCAGTTCCTTTGGCTGGTGTTGGAGAGGCTCAGATCCATGTACCACCCCACCCACAGGGAAGCGATGACTGACACTTTTAAATGAGGAACTAAATTGGATATTAGTTGATTCACTCAGCATGTTTAGCAGACCCAAGCTTTCACAATACAGGATCCCAAGAGAAAGGCTGGAAATCACTGATGAGCTCTAACCACCCTTTAACAGATAAGCGCTCTTCGACCCAGCGGGGGCGGGGACTGGACAAGACAGATGCTAGATAGGTGGATTAGACAGATTTGACAGAGAGATTAGATAGATGACAGGTGATGACAGATAGATGAGTAGATAGATAGATAGAGGATTAGATAGATAGATAGACAGACAGACAAATGATAGACAGATGAATGACAGATTAGACAGATTAGATAGATGACAGGTGATGCTAGGTAGATAGATAGATAGATAGATAGATAGATGATAGGCAAATGATGGATGGATGGATGAAAAGGAGGGAAGGAAGAAAGGGCCACTTAACATCTAATTTGTGAGACACATCTGATTGTGCCCATTTCACAGATGAGGAAATGGAGATAGAAAGAAGCCAACCACCCACTTGGTCTCCCAAAGGCTCTGGCTCACTCCCAGGTGGTGGCAGGCTAAGGGAGGACTGTGCATGAGGAGGTCACTGGGGCCCCCCCATCACCCACCACAGGCCTCAGAGCTGCCGCGTGGCAAGGTCTGCAGCCCCGTGTCCTCTCCTCAGCCCTGGCCCGGGTCCTCCGAGGCCCAAGGCATCTGCAGTCAGGAGTAACTAATGTGCACTGAGCACCTACTACATCCCGGGAGTGACTGCGAGCTGAAGCCACCTTCTCATAGAAGCTCCTCACCAGCGCTTCACAGAGACGTGGCAGGACGTGTCCGGGCTACACCAGCAGAGTCGCACCCTTTGCTGACTCCCAACCTGCCTCCCTTCTCCTGGCTTCCCTTCCCCCTCAACACAGACCCAGGACCCCAAGGGCACCCCAAACTCAGCACCCCTCCCACCATGTGACCTCCATCATAGCTCCAGTTTCTCAGCTTTGGCCCTTCAGGGAGAAAGAAAAACAAAGGGATATTCGTTAAGCACCTACTATGTGCCAGGCCAGGTTGTGGGCACTTTATAGATTCCTACTTTTGCCCCAGAAAGCAGGTGGGCATGTGCCCATTTCACACCCTAGGGAGATCAAGTCACTTGTCTTGAGTTCATCCAGGAAGGAGAGCGTAGAGCTGAAAGGTGACCCTAGAGCTGAAAGGTGACCCTTTCCCTGGTCCCACTGGAAAAATCTTTGATCCCCTCCTAAGGACAGCTAAAGGAGCCAGGTCCTGGGATCCACCCTCCACCTTTGTCCCTGAGTCGCTGCCATGACACCAGCCCTTGTTCATCCACCTCCACACCAAGCAGACAGGGTGCCCGGAGACGAACGCAGCGGCAGCACCTTCTCCTAGAAGCTGCTCCGAGCCGGACATCACGCAGTCTCAGTCCTCATCCCAACACCGGGAGGTCAGTACAATTGTTCCCCAGGCACAGATGAGAAAACAGCCTCCAATGGGCCTCCTCACCCCTGGCTCAGTTTCTCCTCTGGCATTGAGCAGATGTCTGTCCCCCCCACCCCAGGAAGACTGGACTTCAACCCCCACGACCATCCCAAAGGCCCTCCCTCCCCGCCTCAGGCACTGCCTCTACTACGGGTGGCAATGACTTCTCTGCACCTCAGTTTCCTCATCTGTAAAAGGCGGGTGTGGGCCAGGTTGATGCTCTAAGCCCTTTGTAGCTCTGGCTTCTTAAAGACATGTGTCAAAAAGCTCAGCCCCTCCTG